>CM045770.1:143319335-143494949 GCA_025200525.1 Camellia lanceoleosa
AGGCTTGCTTTGTATGGCTATAGCATGATAGGCTTTGATAGCTTTGTGTTTTGAGTCATCTAACATGTTATGCATGTGATGTTTGCATGGTATGGCACCATTTAGCATGTAATTTTAGTGCATACAATGTAGTCACACTCTCATATACTTCACTTCTTCATAGCTTTACAGGGTTGTGTATTATGTCTTGCTTATAAGCCAACATGCGTGCATGTTCTTCTAGCATTTTGAGCTCCCATTTCAGCATGTTTAGACCATTATTTTGGCATGATTGAGCTCTGTCCAGAGCTAGTTTGGGCATTTGCTCTATATATTGCATGCCTCTTGTGTATTGCTCTTTACTAGCTTTGAGGTTTTTGGTCCTCAACATGCCATGTTTGCATTGCTTGCATGCTTTAAAGTCTTTAGCATGCCATTTCAGCACTAAACATCTGCCACCTCCCTTATTTCTTTATTCTTCCATTGCATTTGAGGGATGTTTGGCCTTGAGATTGTGTTTGAGCTTAGGATTGAGGCTCATGCTTAAATGGCTTTAACCCTCTTTTAAGGGTTCTTCCTAATCAAAGGCATGGTCTCTCCTATGCCTTAAACCATTGTTTTGGTTGACCTCCTCTCCTTAGAAAACTTGCATATTGGACTTAACTAATTAAAGAATGGATTGGAAATGTAAAATGTGTAAACAAGAATCGAGCAAAGTAAAACATGCTAAGATAACATATGTGTGTTGCATTGCATGTGTTTGGATCGGACGTTAATCCAAATACTAGAAATGTGGCACATTTCATACTCAAAGTGATGAATTGTGTTGCGTTTCTTGGTCGTTGTCACCCTTGATCATGCATGATAGGGTGACGACACTTAGAGTCTTATGTGTGCATTCACTAACATTGTGCAAGCTTGACTCTTTGGCCACCATGCATTGAGATGCGTGGTTGGTGGCTTGAGAGCCGAGTACTACGCTCCTTTGAGCTTGAGATATGATAAGAAGGGTAGTTGCACACACATTTCCTTGCAAATACACTACCATGCCTCTGTTTGTGCTCTATTGCAGTAAAAGGAAAAATTATAGGAATCAGTGGCCGATCGGCTACTTGTCCCAACCGACCGGCCACCAATATTGGCCGATGGCCATCACTTCTAGCTGATCAGTTCATCAGCATGTTCCTGGGATCAAACAGAAGCAATCTGGAGGTTAGCACAATTTTCAGAAGTCAAAAGAATGCAAACAGAGGCATTTAGAGGCAAGGTAGCGGATTTTCGGAAGGACGCGACCAAGCATGCATATGCCTCCCTCGTCTGCGAGGCCATTTTCACCGCTTCATTAGCTAGTTGTAGTTAATTACATGTGCTGTAATTAATTTAGCTTAGTTTATCTTGTAATATTCTAATTAGCTTAAATTAGCTAATTGGTTAATTCGGTTTGTAATTAATTAGCTTAGTGTAGCTAGTTATTCAATTCGGTTTTGTAATAATTAATTAGCTAGAGTAGTTAATTAGTTGATTTGTAGTAAGTAGCCTAGCTTAGCATAGCTTAGCCTATCTACTCGGATCCTCCTCCGAAAGGGCACAATGTTGTAATAAGGGTGCGTGTTTGTATGCATGTCTTCCAACCCCACTTCTTTCTCCTTTTTACTTAATCAACTTTTGATGGTTAGTTTAGAGCATATTTCGATTAGCATCCTTATGCTTGCATGCGTGCATCATTCGTTTGTCTTGCATGCACCGGGCTCGGCACATCATCCAAACTGCATTGTATTTCAATACTTCTTTGAATACATGTATCAAAGTGTTGCATTCATATGCCATCTTAGATAGCCGAGCCTATTTAGTTGCATTATTACATGTGTTGCATTAGGCATTTTGTATAGTTAGGATCATGCATTGATTTCTAACTAGCTTCTGTTTTGGCTTGGAGTACACTGTAAATGTTTATGCTTTAGCATACTTGCATGAGTGTGAGTGTTGCCATAATAGCATGCTTGCCATGAGGCTATTTGCTTTAGTGCTTAACTGCTTGAATGCCTGTGGATGGAGGCTTGATTGTCTGAATTGGAACAACTCGATGAATGTGAGTTTTAAGCCCGCTTTGCGAGGTGGCAAAATCATGTTTTTTTAAGCCTACTTGAGGGTGGCAAATTCGTGCTTTAGCCCACTTGCGAGTATCACTTTCAAACCATTTTCAAAAACAAACATGAGTTGTTTTGTTCTAATTCTCGCGATCTAGTCTATACTTGTATGTTGTGCGCATCACATAGTAAGTTAACTAAATAACCGGAATAAGAACACATGTGTTTTCGAAATAACATATCATGATTAGTAGAGGCCGATCCTTTGATCGGGCGAGCAGGGATGCTCATTTCATGACCTTCCTCCCTCGTACCCAAGTTCTCGAGATGAGGCAACTTTGATGATGACGGACACGTGGCCTTTGGCACGAGTCAGGGTTTCCTAAATTTTCCAAAATAAAATATTTAGGTGGCGATTCTGTAATCTGGCAAAGCAGTCCATGTTTGGCGCTTTTTATTCAAAATCGATTTTTCAAAATGATTTACCAGATTTGGACTCTTTGGTGATTTATTAGTCTTACATTGCACTTTGTGAGATTAGATACAGAACCGTGACAAGAGTCCGAACTGTAGTAGTGTAGACGTCCCCGAACGCCCCGGGAGGGTTAAGTCCCGTTCCGTTCATATTGGGGTCACTACAGTTCAAGGACTCAAATGTCACGGTTCGTAATCTTGAACCAAAGAGTCCAAATCCGGCAAATCGTTTTGAGAAAATTGATTTTTGAAAGAAGTGCCAAACATGGACTGCTTTGCCAGATACAGAGTCGCTACCTAAATGTTTTTTTATGGGAAATTTAGGAAACCCTGACTCGGTGCCAAAGGCCATGTGTCCGTCATCACCAAAGTTGCCTCGGCTCGGGAACTTGGGTACAATTGGGGAAGGTCACTGGAGCACTTTCGCCTTGCTAAAGACCGGCCTCTACTAACTATGATATCTTATTTTGAAAACATTGTGTGCTCTTATTCCGGTTATTAGCCTAGGTTACTATGTGATGCTCGTAGCAAACAAGTATAGACTGAGCCGCCTGAATTGGAACAAAACACTTCATGTTTGTTTGTTTGAAAAATGGTTTGATGGTGCTACCCTCAGGTAGGCTAAGACGTAGATTTGCCACCCTCAGGTGGGCTTAGAAAACATGATTTTGCCACTATCTAGTGGGCTTAAAACAAACATTTGATGAATTGTCCCACTTCAAGTAACTCAACCTCCACCCACAGGCATTCAAGGCAGTTATATCACATAAGTACGTAGCCTCATGGTAAGCATGCTATTCATGGCAGTCACTCACACGCATGCAAGGATGCTAAAGCATAAAACTCACCGAGTACTCCAAGCCAAAACAAAAGCTCATTAGAAATCCATGCATGATCCTAGATGCACAGAATTGCCTAATGCAACACATGCAAAGGCGCAAACTATAGCAGGCTCGGCTATTCTAAATATGGCATATGGAATGCTACAACTAACACGTATTCAATTTGGAATTGAAATACAAATGCAGTTTGTATGATGCGCCGAGCCCAGTGCGTGCAAAACAGATGAATGATGCAAACATGCTGTCATACTGTATGCTAATTAAAATATGCCCTAATCTAACCATCATAAGCAGGTAAATAAAAGGGAAGAAAGACGTGGGGTTGGAAGACATACATTACACTCACCCACACTTATTGCAATTATGCCCTTGCACAGAGGGTCCGAATAAATATACAGTCCCGAATGAAAGAATAATACAGTCCAAATGATACAGTCCAAATAATGTACAAAATCCTAATTAATTAACAAATTAAATAAGAAAATAATAAAACTGGCATGCAAGCTAGGGACTGCTTTGATTCTGCTCGGGATGATGGAATGATGCATGGTTGGGCTGCTTTGCGCGGAAATCCACAGCGATGCCCCGATTAGCCTCTGTTTTTCAATTATTTCTTGAAAAGTGCGCCAAGCCTCGGAAGACCGCTATTCTTGATATGCTGCAACAGAGAGTAGGAAAGGGACATAGCAATGTATTTTCACAAATGTATGCATGTCTCGATCCTCGTGCCACCAATCACGCATATCGATGCATGATGGCCGAGAAGCCGAATTGCACAACTCAATATAGAATGAATACATATGAACACTACAACAAAACCTGACTCCATCATGGATAATCCGGAGTGTCGGTGACTTGGGAATTGAGACCCGCTCCGTCACTCGGAGTACGGAACGCACCTCGTTTCCCGTGCCCGGGCTAACTCCTATCCCAAACACGATGCAATGTGCATGACATGCATGAAATGCAACTAACATACAATCCTAACATACACAATGCTATGGAATGGTATACACGCTAAACGAGGTAATACATAACCAAGCATACACGATGCTATGGATGAAATGGCATACGCAATGCGATAATGGGCTTACACCAACATGAGAGAGCCTCAGCCACACTCACATAGGAGGCCATCAGATGAAAACAAGACACCTCGAAATACGTGCACGCGTGCACGCAAACCGAGAACGGACCCTCAGGCACCGAAATGCCACTCTAATGAGACATGGCAAAGACATGGAATATGGTATGCTAACATGCAAAAATCAGTGGCAAAACGAGGGGCAAAACAGCCTCGAAACGAGGTGAAATGGCACCCGATGCACGAAATCTCTCCCGAAATGCAAAACTAGGTACGTGAAATGGCCTACAGCTATACTAAACATGCATAATCTGGACATGAAGTGAAAAAGCAGAAGCAAGGCAGCCCCAAAATAAGCATCTTTGCAGTACAAAACATGGCCAAACAGCAATCACAAGTAGGGCTAAAATGACATACAAAAATGGCTCCGCAAGGGAGGCAATGAAGCAAGTGGTACATGCAATGCCCAAACAGAAAAATACCCTTCTACAACACTGAAGAGGGACCAAAAATATGAACATTTACAGTGTATGACAGCCTCCAAATCAGTATGCAAACATGCTCTAAATGCAATGCAAGATTAAGGCCATAAGAGGGTATAACATGAAGTGCACAAAAAATTCATCAAATCGCCAAAGACCCTTAATGAAACATGACAAGGGGGTCAAAATATAGCCCATTTCAGTTCTGATCATGGCCGAAAACAGGAGTTAAAATGAGCAAACAAAGCATGCAAAAATGGGAGCCAAAGAGGGGTATAATGGTAAGTGCTACATGGAGGCCCCCAACAGTGTTGAGCCCTTCTACAATGTTGTAGAGGGGCTCAAAATAAGCCAACTTACAGTTTACATCAGGCTTCAAAACAGATCACACATAAACTAAAAATACCATGCAAAATAATGGCATAAAGAGGGGCAATGAAGAAAGTGTCAAAAAGAAGCTTCAAACTGTGATGAGTCCTCAATGAAACATGGAATATAGCTCAAAAAAATGACCTTTTTAGTTTTGTTGGAGCTCAAAACAGCAAGAAAGAGGGAGTAAGAAATAGACCAAAAAAATGCAAGAAAATGGGAAAGTGGAACTCACCCTTGAAGACCAACCCTTAGCAACTTCTTGGACCAAATTTGCTGCCTCCTAGCCTCTGAGAAGACCTCCAAGCTTCTGGAAA
Organism: Camellia lanceoleosa; assembly: GCA_025200525.1. NCBI lineage: Eukaryota > Viridiplantae > Streptophyta > Magnoliopsida > Ericales > Theaceae > Camellia > Camellia lanceoleosa. Next base: position 143,324,970 of record CM045770.1, read on the forward strand.
TGGAAGTGGTGGTGTGGTGCTAGGTGATGGTGTGTAAAAATGGTTAAGAACTTAAGGGGTTTTGAGGTTTAGAGTAGAGAGAGAGAGAAATTTAATGTGAGAGGCTTATACAAAAATCTCTAACCCCAAAACACAGACCTGGGGTGCTGTATTTATAGGCAAAAGAGGCTGGAAAAGAGGGGGAAAAAAAGGGAGGGGATATTTCAAGTTTTCCTCCAAAAATTGGCCTAAAGTGAGACAAAGAGGCAAGTGGTAGCTGCGGTTCTCAAACCGAAGAGAGCCCTTCAACAAAGTTGAAGAATGGCTCAAAAAAAGACAATTTCTATTTTACGACCAAGTCTAACACAGCCCACAAGTACGCCTAAAATACCGTGCAAAATAGGCCTAAAAAGAGGTAAAGAGGCAAGTGACAGATGAAGATCTCAAACAATAAAAGGTCCTTAATCAAACATGAAAAGGACCTCAAAATATGACTATTTCAAGTTTGGGTCGGAGCCCAAAAATGCAAAATGAAGGTTCGGGAGCCGAAACACGCAATTTGGGGCCCCGAAAGTGGGTCATAGGCACCTAAGTGGTGTCCGACCACGGTTGGTCTCTCGGACCACAGTGTCCTCGAAAGGGAGGAAATAAGGTGTGTGCCAAAATCGAGCAAAGGAGGTGGTTAGCGGTCCCAACCGAGGTACACGGCCCGACGGCCCAAAACCGGAACCGACTCGAATGGGAAAAATGGCTCATGACCACGAAACGTAGTCTACGGCCACTGAGAGATGATCTACGAGACCTCTCCCTCCCTTCGAGAAGAGAAAACAGAGCCTGGTTCGCAAACCGAGGCAAAGCACGAAAGAGTCCGGAAGTCCGGAGGCAAGGCTCGCAGCCAAGACTCTAAAACCTCTGGACAAGCACGATATGCAACATCACCAAGCGCTCAATTGGTGACGTCTGAGTCTTAAGGTCGGTCAAAAATGGGATGTCTACAAGTAGCTATTAACCTTACATGTCATAGAACATATTTGGTGGTTAACCTTGTATGTCATAAAACATATCTGGTCATTAACCTTGCATGTCGTAGAACATATCTGGTTGTTAACTTTGTATGTCGTAAAACATATTTGATTATGTCATAGAACATATTTGGTCATTAACCTTGTATGTCATAGAATATATCTGATCATGTTGTAGCATATATTTCGAAACTCATGTCGTAGCATATATTTTGAAATCCATGTCATAGTACATATTTGATATTAAGTATTATTTGTAGTACACAATTTGGAAATTGATGCATATCCATGCCATAGCTCATATTTGGAAATTGATGTTATGGTACATATTTCATATTAAGTATTGTCCTGTCGTAGTATATATTTGATTTGGTAATTGATGTCTACCTCATTTCGTACGACACATTTGGTAATCTCCCATTGTAGTACAAGTCTAGCAATTGGTGCACATTTCATGCCATAGTACATATTTGGTAAATGATGAATCTCATAAATCATGGCATGTTGTAGTACATATCATTGCATGTTGTAGTACATAATTTGATAAGTATTGCGTGTCCAGTCATTGTACGTACTTGGTAAATGACTAAATCATTGCATGTCGTAATACATATTTTCGGAGGTATTGCATGTATCATGTTGTAATACATATTTGGTAAAGTTTTGATCCTGCTTAACTCATGGAACTCGCACAATTCGACATATTTCTAATCACATTGTGGTGTGTATTATTGTTTCGAGTATGTTGTGCATTCATAGCATTAAGAACCCAAAACAGAACTAGACTAAACTTCGAACAGCAAGGTGGGTATCGTAGGTATTGCCTTCTCACCCTTTTTGGAATAATCAATTGTTGCATGCTTGATGAATAATTGAATGCTTGTCGCACTTGGCTCACACACAAATGAATTATTGCACAAACACCTGCACCCAAACTACATTGATCTAATTCCTCGAAATAAGGATATGTAGGCAACCTGCAGGTTCGATCACTTGCTTGAATGCATGGCACTGCCTTAAGTCTTATGGCCTTGTCAAATGGGTTGGTCTCAAAACTTTGACATTCACTCCTATCACTTGTGACTTTGAAGTTCTGTCAAAGAAGGGCAACTATATACACTCCATTTTGACCAACGATTAAGACTTAGGTGCTTGAAATGCTTCCCAATGATGAAAGGTATCATAATTTCAACCTTAGAGATGCTTGAAGTTGTTAGAGCTGTTGTATTGCCATTTTCATGTCAATAACTATTTTTAGCCAAAATTAATGTTTGTTGGTTCGTATTGAGGGCCTATTTTTACCTAGAAAAAGTTCGAATTTGGAAATTTCTATTTCACAAAAACTTGTAACCCTTTAAATTATATTTCCAATGCCAGTTGATTAGCCTCAATCCAATGTCGGATAAGAGAGATTTTCCCAAAATGCAAGTGTCGCGGAGATATGCAACTGCACATTCCGCAGTGTGGCTGCACAATCACACGTGCGGCCACGCCTTCTTTTGACAGCCAAAATTTGGATTTTAAGTGTGATTTTGTTGGGAGGCGCAAGGGGGAAGCGATACTCAACCCTAGGAGGTCCTTTGGCTTGTTTCTCAGGTCCTCTAGGCCTATAAATACAGTCCTACCCCCATTTTTCAAGGGGTTGAACTTTTGAGCAAATTTGTGAACTTTTTGAGTGAAAAACCCTTCTCTCTTCTCACCATAAGCCCTAAAATACACCTTCCCACAACAACTCTAACAACTAGAAAATCATCTAAGACTTGAAGAGGTCGAATATAATCAAAACTTAAGCCTTAGGAAATCAATCAAGCTAGTTTTTATATCTTTTCTTCACTTTTTTCGGTTTGTTTCAAACCAGCCAGTAAGTGCACAATTTCTCTTGTTTTTAAATATGATTTAAGCATATTTTTATTATTAGATCATTTTAGGATGTTAATAATCATGAATCGCAGTCTAGGTTAGCAATTTTGTATGTTTTTGCAGAAAATGTTAATGGAAAACATGGCTTTATTCTTTTAATCTAAAATAAATAGTATTTATTTTCTTCAAATCACCTAATTTTAAGATTAGTAAAGGTTTTAGTTGTATACTTACTACATGTTTAGGCTAGCTTATTCATCATATTAACATGCATATTACATATTTATTTTATGTGTTAGGTGCCTTGCTTGCATGGAATCATGTTTGCATCCATTAAATGGGCTTAGGTTTGCATTGTGTGCGTATAGTAGCATGTTTAGAGCATATGTATATTATTTTCATCATATCATGCATGGTAAGACACTTGCAAAGGAATCTGAGCAAATTTCCTTGTCCTTCGTAGCATGTGCTTGATTGTTGTATTGTTTTTTAATAAATCAAGTTATGTGCCCTTTTGTGCAAAATTAGATGTTTTGAATGTTTTTTAAAATATTATTTATTTTGGATTGAGTTTATGTACATCATTTATTAAAAATCTTTTTTTTTTTCCCGGGAAAATGTTAATGGAAAACATAGCTTTATTCTTTCTATCTAAAATAAATAGTATTTATTTTCTTCAAATCACCTAATTTTAGGATTAGTAAAGGTTTTAGGGTTAATAATAGATCTTGTATGAAATAATTAACCACTAAACTCATAAAATGAAATATTAATAATAGATCTTGTATGAAATAATTAATCATCAAACTCATAAAATGGAATATTAGTAATAGATCTTGTATGAAATAATTAATCATTAAACTCATAATATAGAATATTAGTAGAGGCCAATTGAGCAAAAGAGGATGCATCATTCAATGACTTTTCTCTTTTATTCCTTAGTTCTCGAACCTGAAATTTTCTAGTTGTAACAGATCAAGTCTTTTACTTAGTTTTCATTATTAAAAGTTTCCACACTATGTTACAACATAGTGTAGAAACGCGTTTTACACCCAAAAAGGCACGACGTCTACACTAGGGATAAAAAAGAAATTGAATTGGGATAAATTATATTAATTTTTTTCTCATATTTGGGGGAATATATATATATAATATTATAAATTTGATATAATTACAATGGATTATCTTAATTTTAGTTCATATAATAATTAATTCTTTTTTCATCAATAATTCATCAATCATATAGATGGAACAATAATGTCATCATTTCTTTCACATTGAAATGTGTATTATTTTACCTAATTGATTTTTATATTTTGCATCATTTGTATTTGTTTTACTCCCTTTACTAAAATAAAAGTTAATGTAATTATGTCAGAGTTCTAGGCCTTTTTTTTTTTTTTTTTTCAAATCTTAGAAAATGTTAATGTAATTTATTATTTTATTTTTTGAGAAAATATATTATAAATATATAAGGAAATTGTATTTCAATGGCGCAGTGAGAAAAAAAAATACATTTTCATAATAGTGTAACTCTACTGTGTGCATGAAACAAATACATTCATGTACTTGGTACAACCCTTCATATATGTTAGAGTTGAATAAAAAAAATTCCATTTATAATGCAATTTTTTTCCACAACTCCATATATTTATAATTTTCCCTAAATATATCTATATATATTACACATTTAGTGAGGCAAATGCCCCCACTTGTTCTAGATCTACATAAAATCAAATCAGTGAATACGAATACAAACTCATGGCTACGAATATTCGAGTATTTATACCACAAAGTGTACGTCATTTACAAGGTTTTTAACAAGGATTTTGATAACAAATGTCCTTAGGTATAATTAAAAAATTAAAAAATATTTTTTACTAAATTTAATGTAATTTTAATAAAATTAATATACTTTTTAATATTTTTAATACATTTTTTATACACTTCATAACATTAAATAATATTTATAAAATACTTGTTAACATTTATCTTTCAACAAATATTTTGAAATGAAAGCGAAGTGATTGATCAAATGCACATAAGTTGATCAAATTGTAAGTTAATGGCATTGAAGTAACCTCATTAAATTATATGCCACAAGAAAAGGAATTTCATTAAATTGAGGCGCAAAACATGCCACAATCATTCACAAGCTATTTAGTTAACTTTGTTTTTTTTTTTTTTTATTGCAAAAATCCTGTTTAATTGCATTTTCCATGGTTTTCTTTTTAAAAAACATCAACAAGATATTCAATTTATATTATTTAGGTTTACACTTCACTCCAGTTTAAATTTGAATATGATTATTGGGTCCATTTGTGTTGGATTATAAGAGATGGGATTGGATTAAGATAGATATAGGACCCATTAATATTGTGTTTGTTTGCAAAGTAGGGAAAGAGATTCACAATACCGTAAAACTATGATAGGCCTCTATGGATGAGATTAGAAGTCCCACATGTTAGATGATATTAAAAAAAACAATCCTTGAAATTAGAGAGGAATTTACTATTTTTCTCTCTATTAGCCTACATAATTTAGTTACTCTACTTGATTAGTATGGCCTTTTCACTATCATTTCTTTTTTTTAATTATTCCATCATTTATTACTCCACCATTCTTTATATCAAAATAATTTTTATTATGAAAATAATTTTTAATATGAAAATATAATAATATAATATTTAGGCCCAAAAAAAAATTATACTAAAACAATAAAATAATACCAATATATATATATTTATGAAATATAATTTTAATATTTATAAAACATAATTTTAATATTAAAATATGTAATGCAGTTATTAGTTGGTATAAGTCCAAATCTATTTATCTATCTATCTCTCTCTCTCTATATATATATTACATAAGGGAAAGAGATTTTTAACCCACAAGCCTTGTGAGAGTTCCAGTATCCCAATCTTTTAATTTCTTAATTTTTTGATTTAAAAAAATTTTTAAAAAAAATCTTTTATTGACTAACTCTTATTCAAACAAAAAATAAAAAAATAAAGATAAAAATTAATATCCCTTAATTTATGACTTTCAAATGAAAAGTACATCAAAAAAAAAAAAAATATATGAACAGTAAACTAATCCATTTCAAAATATAAAATTTGCTGCTCACTAAATATGGAAAAAAAATATTAATTTAAATTTAAAATTAGTATAATATAAATTTAAAATTATAATCTACCCCATGATTTATAAGTTTTAAATACAAATTTAAAATTATCATAATTAGCTCATAATTTTTGTATTAAGAAACAATGAGAGTGACGTTGAGATTATTTATATATTTATATATTTTAAAAAATAATTCTTTTACAAAATCTATATATTATTATAAGTGCAAAATGTTGTCATCTTATTAAAGTTGAAAGTTGTAATTCTTTCTTCTTTTTTTTTTGTTTAATTTTTGTTGATATTTGTCACAATGTGATTGGCCTATAAATTAATTACATATTCTTCAAATAAAATTTTAAATTTAGATTCTTCCTTAAATTATGTTATCGGAATAAAATCAATATTCATTCCTTAATTTATGCATATTTTTATTAAATTATAAAATAAAATTTTAAATTTAAATTCTTTTTTAAATTATGTTACTACAAGTAGAATGAGACCAATATTCACATATGTCATAATTATGCGTTATAATATTATTAGTCTAAACATAATATGTTATTACATATATGTATTCAAATTATTTTTTTCAACAAAAGACAAAAACATTATGAATGACTTTTTTGACAATTGCTAAACATAATGGATTCTATTTTTTTTTTTTTATCTCAATTATCAATTAAAAAATTAAAAAAAAATAAATTTTTTTGGCTTAAATAGTTAAGAAGTGACTTTTCCTAAAATCAAATAGAAATAAACATTTTTTTCTATTAAAAGTGATAGTTGGTAAAACTTATTTTTTTATATAATAGAAAAAGAAATTGGGAGTTACACATGATAATTTATTATTCTAACAATGTTACAGACCCACATTTTCACCCACATTGATGTAGCAAAGGCGTTGGGCTCCATGTCATTGAGTAGTAAATCAAGAGTTGACACGTATGATACAACATCGTTATGGATACAACTGTAGGTCTCAAATATTTTTCTCATTATTCATCTAGACTTTTTTAGCACTTGTGAAATATGGTGGATCCGGTTATTATTATTATTATTATTTTCATAATCTCAATTGTCAATTAGACAAACTAAAATAAAAAATGAAATTTTTTTTGCTCAAATTGCTAAAAAGTGACTTTTGCTATTACAAATAGAAATAAATGTTATTTTTCTAATAAAAGTGATGGCTCGTGAATGTCTTTTTTATTTGTTAAAAAAAAATTAGGATTATAGATAATAATTTATTGGTCATCTAGAATTATTTTCAAATCAAATGAGAATACCATTATAAATTTTTTTCCTACTTTTTTTTAATCCAAATACTTTTATTTGGTAAGAAATTTAATTTTATTATATTTAAATATTTTATTTTAATTTTTAAATTAAAATAATTTTTCAAAAATCGCATTTAAATTATTTATGTCATTATAAAATTTAATTTTTTTAGTATCAACTTGTTCGATGATCTTTTTCTAAAAGGTGTATTTGCTTTTATTCATTAATATTATTTTTTTAATTAATCTTATTTACTATATAAAAAAAATTAGCAAATAATTTTATATATTTATATATACAATTTTATTTCGATTGCTCAGGTTATTTGGTGTTTCTACCCAAGTCCATTCAAATTTATTCGAGTTTTTGAATTTTATATAGGTCTCACCAAATTAAAAATTATGTTGCCTATTCTTTAAAAAATTATAGGCTTAACTCAGGTTATTTAGATTCAACTTTCCAAATTTACAGCTCTAACAAGGGAGTTGAAAGTTACATGATTGAAATTGTGATAAATTAAAAATCGATATATAAATTGTGATAAAATTATCAAACTTAAATTGTAAGTTTCAATATTTTTGTATTTTCATAATTTACATACAAAAATCTTTCTATTTATATTATTTTATATAAACATATTTTATTAATTTGTTCACATCCCGTGCATAGCACGGGTTTTCACTAGTTTGATAGTAATGCAACAAGGATATTTGTGAAATTTTACATGGTTAATCCCACTTATATCTCTCAAAACAAACAGCAACTATTGCTAGTCCACTAGTTATTAAACAAACACAATTTTTCTTAAACCCTCACTAACAGTCCCTCACTAGTAATCCACTAACTAACAATCCCCCCAACCTACACCTAAAAACGAACGGGTATGTCCAGTTTTGTGGGGTTCACTATGACTCCCATTTAAATTTTGTAAGGCTCTTCGTGCATATCATTCATCAAAAAAGTTAAGTCAATCTGATAATCAAAACATTTTCATTCTATCATATTTGTCTAAAAAAAGTGAATGGACCGAGATAAGAGTTTTTGTAAACTCTTCTTTGGATGTTGGGCTGCGCAATGGGCCAAGATAAGAGTTTTTATAGCTTGATCTTGGGCCAAGCAGACACTATGCTAGTCAGAGATGTGTTGCTAGGGCTTGGACCTAGCGATCTGAGGGCAATCCTTTAGCGGACCGAGATGTTGCCAGTGAAGAGGGTCGAGCTAGGTGTAGCTCAGCAAGGTGCCATTCTGTAGCTAAGGTTATCATGGCTCTGCCAAGGGGCACAGTGCTGAGATAGTTCGGTTGACCGCAACGACAGCCAAGCAAAGACTTGTGCCATCTCTCTTGGCTTGCAGTGAGGTGGGTATTAAAAGATAAGCACTATCCTTTAGGAATGTGATTCCTAGGAGGACTCTGCTAAGGAGAGTTAGAGTCCTACTAGGAATGTGCCTGGCGGAATTCATAAAAGCTAATGACAGAACCTATGGACAGGTATTGTAATTCATACTCTCAAATTCACAGAGTTTTGGTATTTATTGTCTATTTGCTGACTTAAGCATCGGAGGGGTTTCCGGCACACACCCGCCAGCTAGCTCACATTTGTGTTTTCAGGTAATAAGACGACGACGTTTGGAGAAGTGCAAACTCGATCAACAGAATTATATGAGACAGAATATTTCGTGCTTGTATAATTGGTGCCGTATGTAGGAACGATCATAGAGAACAAACCTTTTGATTGAGTTTTCCTTCAATTGATTTTAATTGCGCACAAAGAAGACTTGCCTCAGTCTGCTATCGATGGACAAACTCTAGAAAGGGACAGGAGGCGCAAGGATTTGTCTTTTGTTCCACCCATGGCAAACTTGGACCCTTAGCGATGAAACCCTCATAGGGGATGCGCGAAAAATAGACGTCTCTCTCAAAGCCCAGATGGACAGAGGAGGAATATGGATGCCCAAGTTCTGGAGGATCACGTAAGGAAGCAAAACGAATTGATAAAGAGAATGGCAACTGACATGGAGGCCATAAAATGCCAGATGAAGGGCAAGGGTGTGGCAGGGGTGAAAATTTGCAAAAGAAGAACGCATTCTCACTGCTTAAGAGATCGGGATAGGCAACCACACCTACACATTCAGATAGCATGAGCCTATAGATAGGCGATATGTGCACAAGGACCTATAGGACTCGTTACTCTACGCTTGAGAGAACGAGAACTGAAAGGTCTTGCACGGAGGAAAGCAATTATCGACCCTCACATACTCACCAAACCACCCATCGTCATATTGAGCTGCCCAAATCGGTGGATCTGCGAACAATTCTGAAAGAAAGGCCGTGAAGGAGGAAGGGCGTCTAGGCCCATGACTCTCAAAGGATCTTGGTATTACAACGACTGGCAACTAGAATGCACAGAAGCGTCAAGGTTGGAATGCCAATACTGTGTCTTGCCTATGAACCAGCCTAAAAGGCATTGGCAAGATTGCAATGCTCGCCGTTTGTTCTGGCAATAGAGAACGCACCACTGTTCTTAGGCTTCAACCAGCCTATGTTCATAATCTATGAAGGGAAGTCAGAACCCTACATGCACTTAAGCCACTTTCGCCAAGTTATGGCCATACATCGACTGAACAAAGCTCTAATGTGCATCTTGTTTCTGTCAAGCTTAGGTGACCTGTGCTTGACTTGGTTTGAGAAGTTGCCTGAAGGCAACATTGCTTCATGGACGCAACTTGTGAAAGCATTTGTCACCAGGTTCAAGAAAAACACCAAGACGCCCTTTGAGATAAACCAATTGCTCGCCACAGACATAGGCGAGAAAGAAACGTTGAAGTTTTACAACAATAGGTATTGGGAGACCTTCAACCAGATAAGCAACTGCCCACCAACCTAGTTATTGCACAATACAAGCGGGGTCTGCCAGTGGGTCATAAGTTGAGGGATTCAATGACAATGACGTCGCCCCTTACTATAGAAACCCTAATGGAGAGAGTGCACCAACACATCTATGTAGAGGAAGATGGGGCGCGCGCCAAGTTAAAGTCCAGCACAACAGCAATGCTGGACAAAAAACCTTCGAAAAAAGTTAACAGGGTCGATAAGAAGGACCAACTGCGCAAAAACCTTAGCACAATTGGGGGTAAAGTGGGTTGGCAGGTTTGACCAACAACTTTTTGCACTCGTTGACCGAGAGGGTTACCTCGGCCAGAGAAAGTCAGTAGGTTTGACCAACAACTTTTCTCAGTCTTTGACCGAGATAGTTACCACACCCGACAAAGGTTGGCAGGTTTGACCAACAAATTTTTTGCACTCTTTGACTAAAATGGTTACCTCAGCCAAAAAAGGTTGGTAGATTTGACCAGCAACTTTTTGCACTATTTGACAGAGATGGTTTTCTCAACCAAAGAAGGTTAGTAGGTTTGACCAACAAATTTTTTTACTCTTTGACCGAGACGGTCACCTTGGCCAAAAAAGGTTCGCAAGTTTGACTAATAAATTTTTGCATTCTTTGACCAAGATGACAGTTATCTCGGGCAAGGAAGGTTGGCAGGTTTGACCAACTTTTTCGAACTATTTGACCAAAATGGTTATCTCAACCAACACAGGTTAGCAGGTTTGACCAACACTTTTTTAAACTCTTTGACCGAGATGGTTATCTTGGCCAAAGAAAGTTGGCAGCCAAGGTGACTATCCAAGCTAAAGACGGTTGGCAGGATCATGCAAGGCTGAACAAACCACCTCAACATAGTGTACATTCAAAGTTAATAGAAAACCATAAAAGAACAGATCGCTTGAGTGAACACTCTTACACTCGAGTGAACTTCACCAACTCGTAGAATCTCAAGACTATAGAAAAGGTACTAGATGCTCCAAAAGGCAACTCGAGTGAACAAACCTTTGTTTGAGTGATGAAGAAAATTTTCAGAGTGCTATAGACACCACCTCTTTCAGGTATCGACACTTTACAGAAAATCAAAGTTATTTTTGCTACATTTTGGGCCCCACTTTTTAAGATTTTTTTGTATATTTTATTTGACTTCAAGGCTAACAACCCACTATGGTCCTTGTACTATAAATAGACCATCATTCTCTCTCTTCCTTCACTTTTTATTCTCTCTCTCTCTCTCTCCCTCTACACCTTGGCTGCCATTTTCTCTCTTCAAAACTCAAACTTTTTCACAAAAATACTAAGATCTACTCAATTTGGGCCATCCCCTCACCTTGGTCCTTGGAGATAGATTGTAGATCTTGTCAAGGGCTTCTTTTTTAGCCAATAAATTTGTCACTTCATCGCTATCGAGTTTTTCGGGTTCTCCTCTTCATTTCAAGGGTACATATTTCCTTGTTTCTTTTCAATATCTCTCTATAGATAGATAGGTGGTATTTTTTATTGCATAAAAATGCCATTTTGAAAGGATTTTTGAAATGCAACATTGAGAAAGTTAGGGTTTTTGAACTTAGGAAGTTTGATCTTTAATTTATTACGTATTGTGGAAGGTTTTTAGTTCTTGGATCATGTTTATGAAGTTTGATGTAAAAGCCCTAATTTCTATTTGTTGAAACTCTTCAGAGATGAGACAAGTTGATGAATTTCATGATTATAGAGTGAATTTAATTATTGTAAGGGTAAAATACATTGACACCCCTGAGATTTATGTTTATTACAGTTCTCCTCTCACATTTTGGAAATTACATCCCCCTCCTTGAGATTTAAAGTTTCATTATAGATTGCTCCCTCCAACAATTTAATTTTTTTAAATACCAATTTTGCCCTCATTGGGTAAATTACATTGACACCCCTCACATTTTATAAATTACAATCCCCTCCCCAAGGTTTAAAGTAGCATTACCAATTGCCCCCTCGGTTAGTACTAGATGGAAAAAAAAATTCATTGAAAAACAAAAATTATTTGAAAAAAAAATTAATTGAAAAAAAATTTTGTTAGTCAAAATTTTAAATTTCTGTTTAAAAACCAACATAAACTCATTTTTTGATTTACGCTTTTTCCTCAAATTTACAAACTGAGATAACCATTTATAAACCAAAAAAAAATTATCAAACAAGTTTTTATGACAGTTTTTAAAATTTTTGTAAATATAAACTGAAAACTGAAAATGAAATGGTTACCAAACAGGTCTCAGATGGTAAAAATATCGTAAAATTAACAAATAATTAAATAAGTTACCAATGTAAGAAATGACTTATTAAAAGATTTTTAGGCTATGTATGGTTTGATTTTTAGAAATTTTTTAAAAAATTAAAAATTAATTTGGTTGAGAAATAAAAAATAAAAAATAATTATCATTTTTATATAATGTTTATCTTTTGAGTGTAATAAACATAAACCTTTGGGGGTGTCAGTATAATTTTTATCTTACATTGGTTTTTAAACAAAAATTAAAAAATTTGACTAACAAATTTTTTTTTTTTGAAATAATTTTTTAATTAATTTTTTTTTTCAAATAACTTTTTTTCCAATTAATTTTTTTTTCAATGAATTTTTTTTTCAACTAATACTAACTGAGTGAGCAATTGGTAATACTACTTTAAACCTTGGGGGGGATTGTAATTTTTAAAATGTGAGGGGTGTCAATGTAATTTACCCAATGAGGGAAAAATTAGTATTTAAAAAAATTAAATTGCTTGAAGGAGTAATCTGTAATGAAACTTTAAACCTCCGGAAGGGAGATGTAATTTCTAAAAGGTGAGGGGGAAACTGTAATAAATATAAACCTCAGGAGGTGTCAATGTAATTTACCCTTATTGTAACTAGAAAATACATCCAAGAAAGTAAAGAAGGATTTTTATGAAATTGGTTTATGCTATAAAGGTTGGTGATTTAAACTAGTGAAATAAATAATGAGAGATGTTCATGGTGATTAAATCAAAAGGCACTAATTTTTATGATTTGATGATGTTCTAAGAAATTATGACTTATATTGATGATTGTGAATTAACATGCGAAATATGAGAGATGGTGTAGACATCTCATTTTGACTGACCCCAAGGCTTTGGGTATTTGCAAGTCACCCGATGATGAAATAGTAAATGCCCCATCCTTAGAATGTTAGAGATTGCTATAATTTGCTATATTACCCCACTTTGGCAAAAAATTAACTTTTTACAAAAATGAGCATTTTACCCCTGAACTCATTTTCAACCAAAAACCAACTTTTCGACCTCAAGAAAGAGAGGGAAACACAATTGTATCTTGATTAACGTCAGTTTCCAAAATTAGTGACCAGTTTATCAAAAATATTGATCTAGAGACAATTCAGGCTTACTTGGGCCACAAGCTAGCCAAAGTCATGCAATTCCGCACCTAGGCATACAAGTTGACACCCAAACCCTTCGCCGCAAGTGCGCCCACACATGTCTTGTGTGGCCGTACTTGGTTTTTGCGGCCACACTTCCTATGCTCGGCCACACTTTCCCCCGATAACCAAAATTGAAAATTTTACAAGGTTGTTAAACCGACTTTGAAGGGAGACGCTAGGAAGAAAGCGATGGCCAACCCTAGTAGCCTCTATTAGCTTGTTCCTCAAGTTCTATGTGCCTATAAAAGCACCCCTACCCTCCTCTCTCAAGGGTTCAAGTTTTAAGAGTAAATTGAGAGCTTTTGAGTGAAAAAAATTCCTTACCTCCTCCCACCCTTCATCTTAATTCCAAAATTCTCACCCTAATAACAACTAAAGACAATTAAAAGTAACTTAAGGGTCAGAAACTTGGACAAAAATCAGAATCTAAACTTGAAGGAGGCTTGCAAACTAAAAAAAGCTTAGTTTTTCTTTGTTTCCTCGGTTTATTCAAACCGGCGGGTAATCCTCTCTTCTTCTCTTTATTTTAGTACTTCTTTAGTCTCTCTTTCAATATATTTAATTATGTAGGATAGATTACAAGTCATGATCATCATGTAGTTCTTCTATTTTTTCAAGTTTTTTACCTTTTCATCTATTTCATTTAAAACAGCATGTTTAGGACAAATAATCATGTAATAATCATGCATTAAGCTCAGTTTGAACCATGTAATATTCTGCTTATTTTTCCTTTTTATTTGCTAAGTGTTGTGTTTTGTGCATAAATCACTTTAGTAGCCTCAAATCGGGCTTAGGTTTATATTTTGTATGTTTAGTTGCATATTAGGATCATGTTTATTTCATGTATTGCATGTAATACGCTTGAGTCGCATCTGAGTAAGTTTTCTTATGCTCTCATAGCACGTGTGCTTGTTTGGTTGCATTGTTCTCGTCCCTTTTTGTGCAAAAATGCTTGTTTTTTAACGTTTTTATAAATATTATTTATTTTAGTTTAAGTTTATGGCCATGGATGATCCAAATCCACTTTTTATTAAAAAATCAATATTTTTGACAAACATGGCTTTATTCTTTAATATAAAATAAACGGTATTTATCTTTTTTCCAGAATCACCTTGCTTTAGGATAGTAAAGGTTTTAGGCTTAAAATGGATTGTATGAAATAATTAATCATTAAAATCATAAAATAGAAGTAGATGTCAATCTTCATATTGGATAAAAGATGGTGTATTATTCAATGAACTTCCTTTTTTGTACCTTAGCTCCCGAACCCGAAATTCTCTAGTTATGACAAATCAGGACTTTAATTTAGTTTTTATTGTCAAAGGTTTCTTAATTCTCCATAAAATTAAGTTGTGACTCTTTCGATGTGGAACAAGCCAGTTAGCACAACATAGTGTGGAAATGGGTTTAATAACCACAAAGGCAAGGCATCCATAGATGGATATAATGAAGAGTTTATGTGAATTTAAGTTATGTGGGAAATTGGATAATTTTGAAACTTAACTAACGGAGTTATGTATTATTTAATTGATAATGAAGGTTCGGAATTTAGTTGATGTTGGAAATACTAAGATTGAGTATGGAAACCATGTTAAACCATTATCATGGATGTCAAATTAGATGTTATTGATAGTATGGAAATTACGACAATATTATGAGAGTTATATCATTTGATTTGATGGTTATGTCATTTAATACTTGGAGGTTTTGTCTTTGGTGATCGGTGGATGATGGTATTGGTTATTGTGGAATAATTTGGGCATATTATGATGTGTTGTTGATTTACTTGCTTAGTTTGAATAATGTGGGAACATGATGAATAATGAAACTACTATATGGAAGTTTTGATTTCGTTTCGGCTAGCACCTGGTAAAGTGTGGCACTTTGACATAGGTACTGATTTCCTTCCAGGTCGAGCTCGGTAAAAATCGTGTGATATTGAATGATACGAAGGGTCTATTTCCTTCAGGCTTGTGATCAGTAAAGTATGGTGCATAAACATAGGTTCGGTTTTCCTTCTATTTTATGCCTAATAAAGCTATATGGAGATTCTACTTTCCTTCCGATTAGCCACCAATAAAGCGTAGCACTTTGAGATAAGTTCCAATTTCTTTTTGATTAGCACCAGGTAAACTGTATTCGAATGGCTTGGCGAAGCTGGGTTGCACTACAAGAATTAACACTTTTGCCAATCAAAAAATTGGTCGCTAAAAGCCCATTTTTAATCGGCAAAAGTCATCCGCGACCAATTTTTTTGGTCGCTACTTTGGTCACCAATTGAGAGTCGGCAAAAGTAATTCGCGACCAAAGTTTTGGTTGGTTGGGAAAAATTAGATTTGCTGACTAAATTTTTGGTCGCTAAATATATCATTACTGCGACTAATCCATTTTGTCGCTAAAACATTTTGGTCACGAAAAGTGATATTTTACCGACCATATATCTTAGTCGCCAGTTGTCACATTCCACAACTAAACAAATTAGTTGCCAAAAATCAAGGAATCGCCGACTAACAATTTAGTTGCCAAAAAGTAAGAAATTACCGACCAATGATTTTAGTCGCAAAAGTGTAGAATTTGCCGACTAATTTTTTGGTCGCCAAATCTCTCTTTTTTTTTTTCTTTTTTTCTTTTTTTCTTTTCTTGAGATAAATCAGTTTTTGTTTCAAAATTTCAATCCAATATTAAACAGAAAAGGAAGCAAGGGTATTCCATTCTATCCAATAAACATTCAATCACCAATGTTTCCGAGATAAACTAATTGGCAACTTTAAGATATGGCAACTCTTTGAAATCGAATTTTGAAAATATGATTTTATAAAACAATGCAATGAGAAATAAGTTAAAAACCACACATAATTAGGATATAATATAAATATTCCAAACCACTTAGTTTGAATTTAAAATTAAAATAAATAAATAAAAGGGTCACTGCAAGCATATGCAACAACTCATGTCTAATCTGCCCTTGCTAGATGTTGAAAACAATTTGTTGATTACATCACATAGATCACTAATCATCTAAAATTCCCAAATTACATATCAAGCAAACAAAGGTGTTTGATTAGAAATGCTACTTGTGCTAGTAGATCTATGAGGAATGAGAGGAGGCCTCTTTGTAGTGAGAGAAGAAAAGGAACCCCTAGATGATGATGATGATGATGATGATGATGCCCCTTTTGAGATGAACCTTGAGAAGGAAGTAGTCCTACAAAGGTGAAGGTGGCTTGATGATCTGTGGCTGTCTAATAATCCTCCATAGCTTTTGCAAGTCTTTAACCTCTTATTGTAACGGTTCTCTGGTTTTGCAAGATCCTCCAAGCACCTCACATTTGCCAAAGAAGTAAATGACTGTGACTTCCCCTAAAAGCGCTTTGACAACCCTCTCCTGCATATTGGAAACAAATTAATAAATAAATGAATAAAGAGAGAATTCCATCAACAATTTTGAAATTCGTTAATTTGAGATTAACACAAGAGATAAGCAAACTCGACTAAGTTTATAGGAAACACAGAACTAGAAATATATATATATATATACTCAAACTTGGTGATTGAATGTTTATTGGGACATATAATAAGTAGACAATAAGCAGAGAAGGAAGCAAGGGTATGTTGGAAAAAAAATGGTTTAATATAGGCATATTTAAATAGTTTAATATATATATATATATATTTTAATAGTTTAAATAAATGAAGTTTCCATCAGGTTTGATTTGTTCACCAACGGCTTTGAAAATTGTTTGGAAGAAAACTATTTCATGGGTAACGGACAAATCAAAACAGTTGGCACCTGTCCATTTATAATTGGAACCTTTTCGGATAGAAATTTTTGTCTATAAATTCAAATCCTTTTCCAGCAATCCAGGTTGATCCCAAAAATCAGTCTAAAATATTTCTTGTTGTCCAGTTTGTAATCTTTGGTGCATTGGTGCATTATTCTTCATTTTAGTATTAGAATAAAATTCAGAGAGTAAGAACACAGGTTTGGTTCGCCGAACAAATTGTTTGGAGTACTACTACAATTTGTGAAGATCATTGTATCCTGGGAGACAGACGCCATTCAACCGTAAGTACCGTAGCGGGGCGAATCTGTCTTAAGGATAGAGTGTCACACACTCGACTTGGTCTTAATTATTAATTCAGTTCGATAAATAAATCTGGTATGTTATTTATTTAATTTGTTTGAGTTTATTTCAAGTTTTTTTTTTTTTTTTATACACAGAAGATTGTTCCAACAGGGTATTCCATGGTGCTCCTCTTTGCAGTGGTCGAAACTTTCTTCTTCTTCAGAGCCTCTGGAGTTTTGACTTGGCTCAGCCTCTTCGTCTTCTCTCCGTTCTTCACAATAGCTTTGTCTGTTTTCTCGGATTCTTTGATAGAAGCAGCAGCAGCCTCTTCGTCTTCTCTCCTTTCTTACAGGTCCTCTGTTTTCTCGCAATCGCTGGCTGGCTCGAACCTGTGCGATCCTTCAATGACGATATTGCTTCGCTTATCATCTGCATCAAACAACAACAAAAAAATTTAAAAAAAAAATTCACTGTAGATCCACAAGAACTAAAAGTAGAGAGAGAGAGAGAGAGAGAGAGAGAGAGAGAATGAGAGGACCTGTAAAAAATATTTGGAAGAAGTCTTTTATTTTGGGATTGATAGAGGAAGTGGAGTCCCAAGCTCTGTTTCTTGTTTCAAAATTTATGTTTTGGCAGAAATTTTCAAAATTTAAGTGGAGTCCTGCGCTTTGCCTAGTTGAAAAGCACAAATACATATTTTATTTTATTTTTAAACAAGAAAAATATTTTTTTATTGATGTTCTTTATTTTTAAATACAGATTAGTCTTTGTTCTATTGATGTTCTTTACAGATTAGTCTTTATTTTTTATTGATGTTCTATTTTATTTTTAAAAGCACAAATACAGATTAGTCTTTGTTCTATTTTTTATTGATTTTTATTTTTAAGCACAAATACAAATATTTTTTATGGAAAAGCACAAATATTTTTTTTAAATAAGTTTTTTGGCGACCAAAATTTTGGTCTCCAAAAGATAAAAAATAATTTTTTATTTTCCATTCACCGACTACATTGTTTTAGTAGCCAAAACTTAATATACTGCGACCAAAATATTTTTTTTTGCTAAAAATAAATTTTTGGCGACCAAAATTTTGGTTACCAATTCCGCAACCAACTTATTTTTGATCTTCCGCAACCAACTTATTTTTTGGTCGCCAAAATTTGACCTTTCGCGACCAAATTTGTAGTTGGTCGCCAAAACCATACCACTTTCTGCGATCAACTCATTTTTTGGTCGCCAAAATATGACCTTCTACAACCAACTCATATTGGTCGCCAAAAATAATGATCATTCGCGACTAATTAATATTTGTTCGCCAAAAGGTAACTTTTAGCTACCAACTTTTATATTGGTCGTGAAAGGTGGTCGCTAAAAGTGCAGATTCTTGTAGTGTCAGCAAACCCATAACAAAATCCATGGAAATGTGGTCCCATTTCCACTCGAGAATTGACAAAGGTTGAAGAAGTCTGGCGGGCCTCTGATGTTCGGCTTTCACTTGCTGACAATGCAAACATTGTGATACAAACTCGGCAATCTCTCTCTTCATATTTGGCCATCAAAACGTTTGCTTCACATCTTGGTACATCTTGGTGTTTCTTGGATGAACGGAGAATCTAGAACTATGAGCTTCTTGCAAAATTCTCCTTTTCAACTCTGAGATGTCAGCCACACACAATATTCCCTCAAACTTTAGTACCTAATTCTCTATGGTGTATTCTAGTCTTGACTTTGTGATAATCTCGTCAACTACCTTCTTGAAAAATTCATCATCCATTTGTCTTGCCCTTACTTCCTTAATAATGGTTGGCTCTACCAAAAATCATTACTAAAATCCTATCATCTCGGCAAAGTACAACATCGATATCTAAGTCTTGCAAATCCCGAAGTATGCTCTTCTGCTCAGTAAACATGCTAAACTCCCAACAGATTTTTTACTCAACACGTCAGCCATTGAGTTAGCTTTACCTAGGTGATACTGAATCTGCATGTCATAGTCTTTCAATAATTCAAGCCATCTTCTATGCCTCATATTCAATTCTTTCTGAGTGAACAATTACTTCTGACTCTTGTGATCTGTGAAAACCTGACAAGAAGCTCCATACAAGTAATGACGCCAAATTTTCAAAGCAAATACCATGGCTACTAATTCTAGATCATGGATGGGATAATTCTTTTCGTGAGATTTCAATTGACGAGATGCATACGCTTGACCTTACCCCCTTGCATCAACACACAACCTATACCCCTATATGAGGCATAACTATAAATCTGGAATTCCTCATTACATGATGGTATTACAAGAATCAGTGTTGTGACTAACCTCGTCTTTAGCTCCTGGAAAGTTGTTTCTCTATCCTCTGTCCATTCATATGCCACTTCATTTTGAATCAATTGTGTCAATGGTAACTGCAACCTTCGAGAAGTCCTTCACAAGCTTTCTGTAGTAACCTACCAAACCCAAAAAACAGCGAACCTCAGATACATTAGTAGGTCTTGGCCAATTCATAATTGCTTTAATTTTTCTAGGATTAACCGAAATACCCTATTCATTAATCACATGACCCAAAAATGAAATGCTTGAAAGCCAAAATTCACACTTGCTAAACTTAGCATACAATTTTCTATCTCTCAAAATTTGTAAGGCAAGTCTCAAATGATTCTCATACTCATCTCTACTCTTGGAGTAAATCAAGATATCATCAATGAAAACAGCCACAAACTCATCTACGTATGGCTTAAAGACTCTATTCATTAAATCTATAAATACAGTAGGGGCATTGGTTACCCCAAAAGGCAGTAGCAAAAATTCATAACGATCATACCTTGTCCGAAAAGCAATATTCTCCATATTCTCAGCTTAACCTTGAGTTAATGGCAGCTCGACTAAGATTAATTTTAGAAAAGACTCATGCTCCCTGTAACTGATCAAACAAATCATCAATCTTCAACAATAGATATTTATTCTTAATGGTTACCTTATTTAGTTCTCGGTAATCAATACAAACACGAAGTGTGCCAGCATTTTTCTTAACAAATAGAAGTAGTGCACCCCATGGTGAAGTGCTCAACCTAATAAAACTCTTATCCAATAGCTCTTATAATTGAATTTTTAACTCCTTAAGCTCGACTGGGGCCATTCTATAGGGTGTTTTGGAAATAGGCTGTGTTTTCGGTGTAACATCAATAATAAATTCTATCTCCCTATTAACCAAATGGACAGGCAAATCATTTGGAAAATCATCGAAAAATTCATTAACAACGGGGATATCATGCAATTTGGCATTTCCATTTAGATTACTTAGTACACTACACAAATAACCCTAACATCCTTTTTGGATCAACTTATAAGCTTTCATGGATAAAATCAAGTAAGGTGGGGATACTACTCCTTTACCCTGGAATATAAGCTCGGCTTGGTTCAGAGGTTTAAAAGTGACACTTTTAGAAACACAATTAATGGATGCATGATTTGCTGCTAACCAATCCATTCTCAACATAACATCGAAATGAGTCATGTTCAACGGCATCAGATCAACTAATAATTTAACATTCTTAATCATAACAACACATGCTCTATAAATGGATACCACAATCATAGCTTTTCCGGATGAAGTAGAGATAGATAATAAATAACTAAGGGGTTTTAATTCTTTGTGGAGCTACGCTTCGGACGTTTGTCTGCTCGGCCTGAGTAGAGGTGGTGCCAGTATTCTGTTGTTTTGCTTGCCTTAACTCATAGGTCAAACCTTATACCATCCTCTCTAATCTGTCCAATCTGTCCTCGAAATGATCTCATCTAATTAGAGGTCTTCCCCTTCTCATGTTGTTATAAGTATGCAAAATGTGACTTTAAAACAAGACGAACACGTAGGCAAGTTAACAAGTAGTAAATAAACATGTCAAAATCATATACACCTTGCCAAATAGTAAGCAATATGATGCAATCTTAAAATCATTCTAAGGGAAATCCTATGCTCATTAGAAGCAAGAGTGTGTGAATAAACGTACCATAAGGAACATGTGCTCTGATACCAATCTATCATGACCCCATTCCACCCCTAATAGAATGATGCCATGATGGCTAGTAATCTTAGATTACTGAAGGCCAACATACAAAGATTCACATATACAAAGTATACACACGTGGGCATACATATGCGAAAACAATAAATTTAAATCTAATTAGTCTATAAGAGTTGTGCATAGATTAAATCAAAAGACATACATATTAACATCGTTTCACAACTAGGATACAAAAAAAAAAAAACAAAACAAAACAAAACAAAACTTGATACTACATCTCGATCAAAAGGCTTCTCAAGTGAAAACATACAAAAGGAAACGATCTACAAAGCTAAGAAGCATAATCTTCAAAATGAATACAAAACACGAAACGAAACACATCTTCCACAAAGCTTAGGCGACATCTCCTTCTTGCTCATCACCTACATATATATAAGGGAGAGGGTTGAGCTGAAAACTCAATGAATAGTATAAGCAATAAAGGTTTGAATGAATGATATCCGAGATTTTATTAAAACAATACATATCATGGCTTGTAACAAATCAAAGGATGAACCAAGTTCATTAATCAAAGGCTTTCAAAGCTTCAAAGGATGTTTACTAACATCTACATAATATAGAGGATGAACATTCATTGACAAAACAAAAGAATAACTGACCCGGAATCAATTAGACAAGCCCATCCATCGGTGGCAAAGGAGATATCTCAAACAAAGATACTAGTTGTATTAAAGTCCCCTAGTACACAAGGACCTTTCAAGAATGTCATCAAAACAAACATAATACTTGATAAAAATAAAAATAAAAAAACTAAAGGATCATCATTCATGCTTGATCAAATACTTTTCTAAAACAAGGTAAAGCTTTTATCAAAACATTATAATATAACTTTATTAAAAATACCACTCACAATAACTCTTCGGACGTGGGGATTAAGGCAATAATCCAAGATCTACAAAGACATGGTAAATCTCATTGGATGCACTTCAAGAAGACAGAAAAGATGCTCAATATGGTTATGCAATGCACTCTCAAAAAAGCTTTAAATGAGTAAAATAGATCTCGGCATTTTTTCCCAAAACCAAGTTAAAACAAAGCAAAACACGTTCTAGAAGTTAAATCAATGTTTTTCTTCTTGGAAAAGCATACTAGGTATAAACCAAGTCTAGGAAAAGATGCACAAAGATGAGCTGGGCCGAAATGGCCTAGCTGGGTGAACTTAGGAGGTCATGGTCGAGGTTCCACACCTTTTGGCTGAGGTGTGGTCACTCTGGCCAAGATGTAGGCTACCTGCCCAGGATGTTATATGGTGTCGGCAAAGATGTGTTGTGGTCGGTCTAGGTGTGCAATGGTTAGCCCTAGGTGCTCATGCAAGGTAGACGATGGTGCAAGTGATCGTGCAAGGTTGGCCAATGTGAGATGCAATGCTTGGCCTAGGTGTGAGATCAATATAAGAGTGCGTCTCGGTGACCACACTTAGGGAAATAATGAAGTTTGAAAATTTGAGTTTCCTCTTGAAGAACATGAATGCTAAAAAAAATCATAACTTCTTATTCAAAATCTGGAATATCATGATATAAGATCGAAAACATGGACCTAGGTGTTGCCTAAGATGCACAACTCGACAAGAAGGGTCAAGGATCAAAGATCTCGAATGCCTAGGTGATGCACATCTCGGCCAAGGTGTGAGGGCATAGGTGGAGGTTAACTAAGATGGTTCCAAGATGGCCCTAGGTGTTATCGCTCAACAGCCTAGGTGTAAGAGGTTCAAATGTGTGACCTAGGTGTGAGGTAGCAAAGGTAGATAGTCTAGGTTCAGTACACAAGCATGGAACAAAATAGAGATCTTATACTTACGCAAAAATACAATAGTATCAAAACAAGACAGGATCCCACACTTAGAAAAAATATCAAAGTTTACCAAATGCAAGCTTAACAAACCACAATCATGTAAATTCTCATGAATATGACTAATGCAAAATGAGGGTTGTTATTGAGTTACACACTTTATATACATATGTGTGTATATTTGCAGCCACCAAACAAACTTGACCCAAAAAGATTAGGTGGGTGGACCACCAATCCATCCCAATCCAAACCTAACCCATTCTAGCAAGCCTCAAGCCCAAGCCCATGTCCCAAGATCTAAGATCCATGATCCATGGACCTGGACCGGCCCGACCCGGCCCGGTTCGGTTCGGGATGACATGCAGTGCTTGTGTGCTCATGTTTGGCAATTTTTGTATAACCAACCTGGACCATAGTTTTGGCCCAAGCCCATCCTTGAAGCATGCATAACTCCCTTCCTTCGAAAAATTTGGATGCCCCAAAGGGCTTATGCCTTTATCAAAATTTTGAGATTTAAATACCCATCAATGTTTTCCTCTACAATCAATGTGGGGTAGGTAGTTATACACTATTCCCAATACCTCATTCATGAGGCCAACTTTATGAGACAATTTCTCATTCAATTCTCAATAGTTTTTGGTCATTCTTTTTGTGGTGTAAAGATCTTGTTACAAAGAATCTAAACCCATTTGATCCCACCTCAATCGATGGTTGGGACCTACTTTAATTTCACATTAAAGTCACCATGAAACCATTTTTTCCAACAATCCCCCACATGAATAAAAATTGACCAAATAAAGAAAACAGACAACGTTTAACAACAAAGACTCAGAGAGAGAGCACACAAACTAACCCTGCATCAGAAAAGGTAATTGTTGGCCTTGAACCTTTCGTAGTGAAAGCCTATCAAATTTACTGGTTAAACAGTGAGCTTGATGCCTTGAACTGTTTTTTCGTTTACGTAAACCAAGACAATAGACCTCACACAGGAGTTAGTCCAAACATTGTTCTTATTCTCACTGGTATGTCTAGTATGGCCCTAGAACACTAGCCTAGTTTGGTTAGTGTTTTTAAAAAATTCGGCCTTGTCAATTCTTAAAGAAACGGCCCCATTTTGCACTCACATAGGTGACCTATATAAGGTATCTTATTATACCATGGTTGACAATTCACTTCACTTAGGCCAATAAAAACATTAGCTTAACCTTCTACCCCCGCAGGGTATCATTGTATAAAGGAATGGGCAAGAGGATTTACCTCTTCAGTGACTCACCCATTACACACAGTTAAGTTGTCCCTTTGAACCTAGATCTTGGGATCTCTAGTCAGCTAGGTTGGGTTTTTCATTCCGGTAATATTAACTAAAGGCTTTAACCCCATTCCTCTTGACAACATTTCTACTAACTCTCGAGTTAACCCTTTGGTTAGTGGATCCGCAATGTTGTCCTTAGACTTTACATAGTCTAAAGAGACAACTCCATTAAAGAGTAGTTGTTGTATGGAATTGTCACGACCCAAATCCGCCCCTATAGGTTTAGCGTTGTAACCGACCAGTAATCCTTAGATTACCAAAGGCCTCTTAACAAAATAACATATAATTAGGGGGGCTGCGAAAGCAAATAATAATTATACAACATCCATTGAGCTGTGCAGACTTATATGAGACAGAAATTTTTTAAACTTTATATACATACATAGACACATCATCATATATATATAGAGAGACTAGACAGAAAGGGACTTGGCCCTAAATACAGAATAAACAAAAACAAGAAAACAAAACTTGAACTTTAATCACATAACCATAACCACTTGATATATCCGGAACCTCCACGGGAGACACATAGGTTGGTTGACAAAAATAGATTCTGGGCAGATACCTCTAAAACTGGTCGCGCGCCCGATCACCTACATACATAATTAATACAGTGAGCTCGAGCCCAGTGAATAATAATGAAGTAAAGGGTTTCAATGAATGATGTCCATCACAGAGTTAGAAATTAGAGTTTATATCAAAAATTGATTCTTATCAGAAACAGAGTCATATACATTTTTAGATTTCAATCAGAAACGGATTCATATTCATATTCATATTCATATTCATATTCATATTCATATTCATATTCATATTCTGATTCAAATCATATACTGAAATCAGAGTTCATGCTTAATCTTACATAGTACATCCGTTAGCGCTAACAGATCACATACAGAGTATCAAATATCATACTTGTCAGTTCCATAAAGGAACCTCCGACCGGGTATCGATAACTTGTCAGTTCCTTAAAGGAACCTCCAGATTGGGAACGGATAACTTGTCAGTTCCATAAAGAAACCTCTAGCCGGGTGCAAATAACTTGTCAGTTCCATAAAGGAACCTTTGGATTAGGAACGAATAACTTGTCAGTTCCATAAAGGAACCTCCAGCCGGGTGTAGATAACTTGTCGGTTACATAAAGGAACCTCCGGACCGGGAACAGAAAACATACTTGTGTCACAAAAACTAATCAAAAATTGGACATTCATTCATAGTACAGAACATAACATTTTATAAAACAGATCTTATTTCATATACAGAAAATAATTTAACTTGAACATAGCTTTACTAAGTTATTACTCACAGATGGCTCTGCTAGCAGATCAGATAATGCAGACAAATCAGATAGATTAGGCAAAAGATAGCGCGTGACCTACACAAACCCATAACATATACACATTGAAACACAATATTAATTCCTTGATCAAACTTGACTTTTCTTATCTTTTTCTGTCTAAGTAGTTTGAAGTTCTACTATGCTTATTCTTTCTTATTTAAATGAATCGGGTTCTCATTTCACATATCCTTTCATTACTAAATCATTCTTTTCTGAATAAATCAAATTCTTACTTAGCTTCTTAATCAAGTACTACTAAGTTAATGACTTATTCTTTAATCAACTAATTTATGCTGATTGGTAGTTTATTAATCTTTGGAAATCAAAATATGAAACAACTTTTCAAAATTTTTTGAAACAGGACTCTTCGCTCGAGCACAACATTGGTCGCTCGAGCGGACCCCTTGGTCTACAAAAATACTAGTTGCTTGCATTCTACGCTCGAGCGACAACTTTTTCGCTCGAGCGATGGTGACGAATTATGGGTTTTCAAAGCTAAAAAGTTGAGCTTTCGGGTTCCATTTCAATACTTGGGGTCTAGCATGGCTTAATCATGAATGCACTTACAAAAAAAATATCAATACATGAACCATTGAAAATTGTATGCTTGAAACCCTCTTTTTATTTCTCAAAAATTGAATCAACTTCATGTATATAAATATTTTCTAAACTTCCTTTCTTTAAAGGATGAATCACTAAATTGAAGATACAACCCATTGATTTTTCTGAAAACATGAACTTCTTATGTATAAAGAACTTCAAAACCAAAATCAAATATGAAGAAATTACGAATTATTTTCCAAGAACATGCATGTAACCATTTTTTGCTCAAAGCCCATCTTCTTACAAAACTTGTTTAAACTTTCAAATTCCATAAACATGGTTCCAAACTCCCTTAATTCAAGACATTGAAATTATAAAACTCTTTGAAAGAAATATTTGCGTGTAAGAAATTAAGATCAAAACTACTAATTTTATATTTTCACAATCCAATCATAATTTAATTCTTGAATTGCTCTAATTTAGGTTTTTATTAATTTTCTTCATATTAAACCCAAATTTAATCTCGTAAGTCTTTTTACACATGAATTAAATCTAAAACTCTAAAATTCTAACATGCATGTAAGAATGAGTCTCAAATTTATGAAGAATAATAAAAATCAAACTCAAACTAATTAATTTTCAAATTTATTTCCATGATCCTAAACGTAACTTGATTTTCTTCATTTTCTTTCTCATTTCTCTTTGATTACATGAAATTGAACCTAAATCCTTTTTAATTTAAGCTTTTAGGTGATTATTCTACAAGATTTGAATTTAAATTCCTTACCTAGAGTTCTTGAGTGATGAATTTCTTTCAAATTTCCTTTTCCTTTCTTTAGACCCATGCTTCCTTGAGCTCCATCTCTCTCTTCTTGACATAGAGCAACTCTCCCTTTTTTTCTCCAGCAACTAAGAACGTGGAATACTCTCTCTCTCTCTCTCTCACATGGGTTTGCTCCCAGCAGAACACCCAAATGGGCCTTCATTCAAATCTTTTAACACATACACAAATGCACACCTCTCTTGTTGACACATATTGCACACGTGCACCTTGGTTGAAGCTTCCAGCACATCACTTATACATACACACACAATCAGATTTCTCAGTACACCCTCACAAGTTTCTCTACACACCCACACGCACTCACAATTCTATATTCTTCCTTAATTTAATTTGTGATTAAGATTAGCTTAATTAAATAACACGTAGTCTTAATGAATCTTAATTAACACATGATTAAATTAATTACAACTAATCATAGATTCCACATAATTTAATTTGTCTAATTTGACTTCCTTTAGAGCTCAATTAATTATATTAAAATTTATCATTCCAAATCAGATTTTTAATCAAACTCCCAAAAGGCTCCAAATATTAAATTAAACTTATCTCCATCCTCAATTTTGGTTTCTTAAATCATTTAAACCTTCAATTTCTGATCATACTCAAAATTTCGCCAATAAATTACATATTCAAATTAGGTACCTCATAAATGAATTTAATTCATAATAATCTTAATTCCTAATTCTTATAACTTAATTAACTCCAATTCAGACCCAATTAATCAAATCTCAATTTTATAAATCTGAATCGGATATTTAATTAATATGGTCTGATAATTGAAATTAAAATAATTCAATTCACCATTTGTACTATCTTGAGCCATTTAGGCTTTCAATTCCTAATTCCAAAATAAATCCTCAATAGAATCATATATGAATTAGTCTCCATAATTTTTATAAATCTCATATTAAATTAGAATAATTGGCAATTAAAATTCAAATCTCCTTAATTAATTTAGTGCTAATCATTATACATGATGGGGTCATCACAGGAATTATGTCTACGACGAATATGTCTAGACTTTCCATTATACATATTACTTTGTGCCTGATCAATTGCCGGTTGGCTATCACAATGAATATAGATAGTAGGCACAGGTTTCAGCCAATGTAGAATACCTTCAACGAACTGGCAAAGCCATTCAGCTTCTTTAGTTGCTTTTTCCAAAGTAATAAACTTAGATTCCATTGTTGATCTCGATATACACATTTGCTTGGAAGATTTTCAAGACACGATTGCCCCTCCAAGGGTAAACACATAACCACTAGTGAATTTGGAGTCCTTTATGTTAGATATCCAATTAGCGTCATTATACCCTTCTAATACCGATGGGTATCTGGTATAATGCAACCCATAATCCCGGGTGTAATAGAGATAACCCAACACCTGCATAATGCCCTTCCAATGCGTAGCATTAGGATTACTTGTGTATCTGCTAAGCCTATTAATAGAGTAGGCTATATCCGGCCTTGTACAACTCATCAGGTACATCAAACTCCCAATGACCTGAAAATATTCTAGCTGAGAAATACTCTCACCATTATTCTTGATAAAGTGTAGACTTAAGTCTACCGGCCCTAGACATACTCGTATCTAATTTACCAAATTTCTCAAGTATCTTCTCAACATAATGAGATTGAGAAAGTACAATACCACCAGACGTTCTGGTAATCATAATACCTAGAATCACACCTGCAAGGCCTATATCTTTCATGTCAAACTTAGAGTTTAACATTCTCTTAGTAGCTCTAATCATCTCAACATTACTACCAACAATTAGTATGTCGTCAATGTATAGACACAAAATGACATAATGTCTGTCAGTGTCTTTAACATATATGCATTTGTCACACTCATTGATTCTAAACCCATTTGACAATATAGTATTGTCAAACTTCTCATACCATTGTTTAGGAGCTTGCTTCAAACTATACAATGATTTGACAAGCTTACAGACTTTCTTATTTTGCTCTGGAGTAGAAAACCCATCAGGTTGCTCTATGTAGATTTCTTCATCTAAATCTCTATTTAAGAAAGCTATCTTTAAATCCATCCGATGTATCTCCAGACCACGTAAAGCTGCTATCGCAATCACCATGCGAATGGATGTAATCCTTGTCATAGGTGAATACATATCAAAGTAATCCAGGCCTTCTCACTGCCTGTATCCTTTGATAACTAGCCTAGCTTTATACTTATCAATTGACCCATCTACTTTCATCTTTCTTTTAAAGATCCACTTACTTCCCAAGGCCTTACTGTTGGGGGTAAATTAACCAACTCTCAGGTATGGTTCTGTAAGATGGAGTCAATTTTACTTTTAATTTCTTCTTTCCACAAAGGACTATCATGTGAAGTCACAGCTTCATAGAAAGTTTGAGGTTCTCCCTCTAACATATAAGTCAAGAAGTCTGGACCAAAGGACTTGGAAGTCCTAGCCCTTTTACTACTTCTTGGCTCATCTACTTCCTCATCTTGATCACTATCACTAGGATCATCCTCAAGTTCCTTCTTAGAACTATGATTCTCTCCTCGAGTTCGGCAAGAAAACATGTCCTCAAAGAAAGACGCATTCCTTGACTCCATAAGGGTATTCTTGTATATATTTGAATTATCAAACTTTTGCACAAGAAACCCATATGTACTACTATTCTGTGCATAACCAATGACTATACAATCCATGATTTTTGGACCTATCCTAACCCGTTTAGGTGTAGGTACCACCACTTTTGCAAGACATCCCCACATTCGTAGGAAATTATAAGAAGGCTTGCGACCTTTCCATGATTCATACAGAATCTTGTCCACTTTCTTCCAAGGTATTCTATTAAGAATGTAATTTGAGGAGAGGATTGCTTCCCCCCACAAGTTCTATGGTAACCCAAAACTTATCAACATTGCATTCATTATTTCCTTCAACGTCCTATTTTTCTGCTCAGCAACACCATTTGACTAAGGGGAATAGGGCGTTGTAGTTTGGTGGATAATTCCTGATTGAGCATAAATCTCAATAAACGACGATACATATTCTCCACCATGATCATTTCTTAAAGCCTTAATCTTTTGGCTTAGTTGATTCTCAACTTCATCCTTAAAAGAATAAATTTATCAATCGCCTCATCTTTGCTTTTAAACAAATGCACATAAAAATATTTAGTGCAATCATCAACAAAAGTGGTGAAATACTTGTTACCACCACGTGATTGTATGACTTTCAAGTCACACACGTCATTATGCACTAAACTAAAGACTCGGTACTTCTTTCAACATAATGAAATAAAGTCCTTGACAATTTTGCTTCTACACAAGTCTCACACTTGTGATTTGGATTAATCTTGAAAGATGGTATATGATCTAACTTGATTAATCTATGCAAAAAGTTAAAATTCACATGACCTAGTCTACCATGCTACAATTCCGGGGACTCAAGCATATAAATAGAAGAGGACGCTTTCTCATTCATTTTTGAGATAATAATCATTACATTGAGCTTAAACATACAGCCTGACCTATATCCCTTCCTCACATAGACTCAACTCTTGGTCAACACGACCTTATCAAACTCAAACACCATGCAGAAGCCGTGCTTACATAAGAGAGACCCGGAGACAAGGTTCTTACGAATGTCCGGCATAAGCAGGACATTGTTCAGAGTCAGCTCTTTCTCTGAAGTCATCTTCAGGACCACCTTGCCTTTACTCTCAACAGTTGAGGTTGCAAAATTCCCCATGAACAATTTCACCATTTAAAACCAGTTTAAAAGTTGTGAACATCTTCTTCTCAGCACAAATATGGCGAGTGGCCCTAGTGTCTACCCACCATTCCTTCGAGTTGGACCCCACAATGTTCACTTCAAAGACGACAACTGACAGATGCATGTCGTCCTCATCTTGAGACAGATCCTTCATCTTTGCCATGTTAGTTTGGCTTTTGTTCTGTGGAGGGTTCTTCTTGTAAGGTTTTTTCTTCCTACGGCAGTCAACCGCTTTATGCCCATCACTTCCACAGTTGAAGCACTTTTCATTGAACATAAAAGTAGGTTCTTGTGGCTTGTAGACTAGCCTCTTGGAGACACCACCTCTAGCCCCCAGCTTTGAGCTTTTGCCTATTAGTTGCTTTTTCTTCACCCCCAAGGACTGGCTATGCTCAACCACATTTTCTTTCACAGTGGAGATACTCCCTCATTTCTTCCTGTTGTCTTCCTCAATGTGGAGCCTGACAATGAGCTCTTTGACTGTTATCTCCTTTCGTTTATGCGTTAAGTAGTTCTTGAAGTCTTTCTAACCGTTAGGCAACTTCTCAATCAAAGCAGCAGCTAGGAATGATTCACTTAGTAACATTCCCTCTACATAAATCTCATGTAGAATAACTTAGAAATCTTGGACTTAGCTAATGACGGTTTTTGAGTCCATCATTTTAAAGTCTAAAAACCAGCCAACGACAAATTTATTTTCCCCAACATCCTTGGTCTTGTACTTCTTGTCCAAAGCATACCATAGCTCCTTTGATGACTTCTTAGCATAAAATACGTTGAACATTGTGTCTGCCAAGATGTTCAGAGCATAGTTTCGTCAAATGAAGTCTGACTGCTTTCAAGCATTTAGAGCCATGAGCTTCTACTTGTCTTGCTCATTCTCTTCCACGACTGGTGGATCCTCACTCAAAAACCTCGCAAGGCTAAGAGTAGTTAGGTATAACAGCATCTTCTGCTGCCACCTCTTGAAATTCGCTCTAGTGAACTTCTCCAGGCGCTCATGATGGTTGAGTAGTGCTCTCGGAATAGCAAGAGTAGCAACATGATTGATCACAGAGGTCATAATAACTGGATTGACCACAGAGGTCACAGTAGGGGTTGGCAAGCCAGTTGACCTGGGGTTCTGATCCCCACCAACATTAGCAACAATAGCAGCAGCATCAGTTACAGTTGTCATTTCTGAAAAATACAACAAAATTTCACTATTCTGTGTTTCTAGAAACTAAACTTAACACTAGAAAAACCCAAAGTTGAAAATTTAATTCAAAACTAGTCTCACCACTTACCTTAGAATCTAACACGATCAGGAAAGTTTCTAAGAAGACTAGAGGGGTTACACCGGTCCCACTTAAGACCCAGTTAACCTTAGACAAAATTTTCAAGAGCTTGTTGATTCCTAATCCATGGGATACAAATTTAGAATTAAGTTTTCCAAGATATAAAATAGGTTAAAACAAACCAAGTTCCAAAATCATACAAGCAATTTGCTTGCCAAATTACAAGCAATTAAACATTACTACAACAATTACAAACAAATAAAATGCTTCCAAATATTTACATGCAAACAAACTTGCTTCTTTAGGAATTGGAAATAAACCACTACTAGAACTCAAGCAAAAAATGCTTCAAATGTAAAGAATAAAAACCAATCCAAATTAGGATTCTATTTGGTCTAACAAATTCCTTTTCACACTTAGATATTTCTGTTTAATAAAAAAAGGTTAGTAGTTCGAATTTTGTTTTTACAATCCCAAATTCTATTTATTTGGTTTTCTATGTTTTTCACATTCCCTTCCGCATATATATTCCTATAACGAAAGTTAGCAGAAAAACATAACAAAAATACAACACAAATAATTGAAAGAACATGTAAAATCAATAAATTATTTTGTACCTTCTATCAAACTATTTAATAGCAAAATTAAGTAGAGAATTAAAATGCAAGACAAGTTACCAAAAAAAAAACTTATAACTCCAAAAATTAAATTAAAATTTACTAGCCATGAGTTATTTGAAATTACTACACAACAAACATGTAAATAATTCTAGCAATTAACATGCAAATAATTCTAGAGCAATTAACATGTAAATAATTTTAAAAATAAGATCATGCAAATAATTCTAGAAAATAATAAGTATGTAACATAAACTAAAATCTAAAAAATTTAGAACATGCAAATTATCCTACAAATTTAGGATTTAATAAACATGTGAATTAAACTAGAATCTAGAAAATATGAATATGTATATTATACTAGAAAAGTAAAACATATTTAGCATGTTATCTTTTAACCAAAAAATTTAAGACCCCATGAGCATGCAAATTTTATAAAATTATAAAATAAAGAAATATGCAAACCTGGTAAGAAATTAGAAATCATGCTCATTAAATTAAACTATATTAGAGTCATACATCATGAAACAATATTAAATTAATTACTGAAACTGAAACCACATAATGAGCATGCAGTTTTGAATTGCTTTCAGGTAATAGAAAATAATAAACTTGCAATTCAAGTCTATAGAAGTCTATAGGCATGCTGACAAATAATCTAATTTCCCGAAAAGCAGCAGAAAGCAAATAAATATATTTTATTATGCTAATCATGCACTTTCATATAGAAGAAACAGTAGGCTACTATACAGGCAGTGCTTTCGGAAAACAAATAGTAGCATGGAACAATTGGTTTTATTTTTTATTTTTTAATTTAAATCTAACAACTATGCTAGGGGTGGGGGTCACCCAGCACCCCCACCGGCATTTCATTGGCTAGTTAGTTATTTTATTTATTTATTTTTTTTTTTTTCAATCACCCACCCTCACGTGGGGCTGGGGGTCACTAGGGGTGGGGAAGTACAGGGGTCTCGGGCATTAATCTAAATCTAATTAGTAGAAGCCACAAATTACAATTAGTAAACATGAATTTCATGTATGAAACAAGAGCTTACATGCATAATTTCTAGCAGTATTGAATAGAACCTGAATCCATTTATCTAATAGCATGGAAAATATATAATGTGTTTTAAGATTGTTGTACAAATTGTGTAATTAAATAAAAAAAAATAGATTCATAGCAAATTAAATTGGAAAAACACAGAACAAGAACTCATGCTGGAAATTACATCTTGATGAACAGAAATACACAACAAGATAAGACAAGAAAGCAAAATGAAACTAAAGCTTGTGTGATACCATAGTCTCCGTAAAATAGATTCATCGGCTCACCGTGGGTGCTGGAGCTATGCCGACGTCTGTCTCTCAGGATACGACAGTTAAAACCCACTAACACAAAAGCACATTATGTTTAGCTCTGGCGAACCGACAATGGCATCACTCTTTCACACAGGAAAAAGAATATAGAAGCAAACTAACTCATGCTGGAAATTACGTCTTGATGAACATAAATACACAACAAGATAAGACAGAAAAAGGAAATCAAACTAAAGCCTATGTGATACCATAGTCTCTGTAAAATAGGTTTGCCGCCTCACCGTGGGTGCTGGAGGTATGCCGATGTCTATCTCGCAAGATACGACGGTTAAAACCTACTAACGCAGAAGCACATTCTATTTAACTCCGGCAAACCGACAATGGTATCACTCTCTCACATAGGAAAAAGAATATAGAAGCAGACTGACTGTGTAATATGGAAGCCAAAAATTTTGTGTTGACAACTAAAGAAGTTGGTCTCTATTTATACACAAAGGAGGGGGGGGGGAGAGGAGGAGCCTTTGAAAAA
Organism: Camellia lanceoleosa; assembly: GCA_025200525.1. Classification (NCBI taxonomy): domain Eukaryota; kingdom Viridiplantae; phylum Streptophyta; class Magnoliopsida; order Ericales; family Theaceae; genus Camellia; species Camellia lanceoleosa. The sequence continues at coordinate 143,360,021 of CM045770.1, forward strand.
TCTAGAAACCTCCTAGATGTTGATTTGTGATTATGTAACAATTTTAAGTAGAATATAACAATCCCAATCAAACAATCAAGAGAAAGAGACACAACGATTTTACGTAGAAAAAACCACAATTGGACACCTACAACTGTGATAAAAAAAAAACCACAGGCAACAACCACAAAACAATCCACTAAGAAGATTTAAAGGAATTACACAGGTATACTCTCAATTATCTAGCGAATCCACAACGCCTAATTGAACCAACCTCTATGTGCCTCTTCCAACCCCATCTTCACCACGGAATTGTCTTTCTGATGAGCCACTCCAGAATCCACCGAAGCTTCAGGCTCGAATTCTTCAGAATCCACCGAAGAACAACTCTCTCTTTTGTTTAACAAACAAAACCTTTGATGTACTCTTTTTTAAACCATGAGTTGAATACTCAATAAAAACATCAAAGAAACTAACAAAATATCCCTAGATATAAACCTTAAGAACCACAAAGAAGATCTGGAGGAAAAATTAATGAGTAGGCTAGTTTTGGGAGAAAACCAACTACTTATAGAAAATCCAAAGTAATCTTGTTTTTGAAAGAAAACCAACTTCTTAAAGGACTCCAAAGTAATCCTAGTTTTGGAAGAAAATCAACTTCTCAGAGAAATCCAAAGTAATCCTAGTTTGACCCAACATATGAATTTAAAAAATTACAACCTTGGGTTTGATCCATGGATTTTGACAACAAAGAGTCCTAACAATCTCCCCCTTTGTCAAATCCTGGACAAAACCATGCTACAGCAGTTTTCCTAACAAAAACACTAAAACAATTTTCTAATCAAAACAAGAACAACACCACCAACTAGGAACCAGCACTTATAACCAAATCTCTTTACGAACTTATTTCTCAAGGTTATGATCTGCAAAACAACTATTAGTGCCACAATCTCCAAAACAACTATTAGTCCCACAAGAGTATATGAAAAAGCAATAAACATATGGCTAGATTATCTTGAAGCATTTGAAATATGAGATGGAAAACATGAATAGATGCGATCTTAAGAACATGTAGCATGAAAACCCAAAAACTAAGACACATGCACCCGACACAAGGCATGAATACATGAAATCCTAAGACACATGCACCAGACAACATTACTCCCCATTTTTGTCACGAATTGACAAAGGAAGCTCAACCAACTAAAGTAAAAGCATAAAACACACACGCACTGACATGATAACGATTAACAAAACTCCCCCTCACTAAAAGTAACCACAAACACTGAAAACAGTAAACAAGAAGAAAACGACAAAAATAATATGGTGGAGCAAGCAAGGAATTCTCAAATTTGTACCTTAGAACACACAAGATTATCCAAGAAGAACAATTACAAGAAAACATAATGTGCACAACCTCTAGAAGATTCCTTATAAAAGAAAGTGATGTATTATGTGAAAAGCATGGATCCCATGAGAAAAGTGTGTGTGTGACTCTTGGAGTTCGACAAACACGAGATTCAAATACTAGCAGTGATCTGATAGCTGGACCTCCGACAAGAGAATCTAAGCACAACTAAGGAAAGTCAAACCACTAGGAATCAAGGGGTATTTGGTGAGTAAAGACGGAGGCTCCCCTCAATCAATGAGTCTTTTTTTTTTCATATTTTTTTTCTTTTCTTTCTTTTGCACATTTTTTTTTCTTTTCTTTCTTTTGCACATTTTTTTTCTTTCTTTCTTTTGCACACTCATTGGCGGCTGACACGCTCTAGAGTATGGAAACCAAACCAGAGAAGCATAGATATAATAAGGATGACCTGGTTGGTGACTCTGAGGTAGCCTTTTCCTCATGCCTGGACTACAAAGAATAGAGAAGAAAGCCATGGAGATGCAAAAAAAAAATGGAAGGTGGTTAAGAGACTCAACATCACCCATGATATGTTAGTATAGGTCAATTCCTCTAGAAAAGCAAAAGATACAATGCCAGAAGTCCATAGAAAAAACATATCACTAAGGCAGAAGGCTCCGATATTTGCTAATCCAAGAGTGTGTACAGAATGAGACATACTAATCAAAAAACACACACTCCAAAATGAGTAATGATCACAGAAAGCACACACATATTAACATGTAATGGATATTCTCATCAATTCCAATATGCACCAAGGACCACTCAAAAAATTTAAGCTCGCAAAACCATATTAAGAAAATATTTTTGGAATTTTTTTTTCTTCATAGAATTTCCCTCACGAATTGTATCCATTATCACAAATCAAACAAGAACTCACTCTAAAAGATTTGTAAAAAAAATAGAGCGACCCGCTCTGATACCAATTGAAAAATCTAGAAACCTCCTAGATGTTGATTTGTGATTATGTAACAATTTTAAGCAGAATATAACAATCCCAATCAAACAATCAAGAGAAAGAGACATAACGATTTTACGTGGAAAAAACCACAATTGGACACCTCCAACTGTGATAAAAAAAAAAACCACGGCAACAGCCACAAAACAATCCACTAAGAAGATTTAAAGGAATTACACAGGTATACTCTCAATTATCTAGCGAATCCACAACGCCTAATTGAACCAACCTCTATGTGCCTCTTCCAACCCCATCTTCACCACGGAATTGTCTTTCTGATGAGCTACTCCAGAATCCACCGAAGAACAACTCTCTCTTTTGTTTAACAAACAAAACCTTTGATGTACTCTTTTTTAAACCATGAGTTGAATACTCAATAAAAACATCAAAGAAACTAACAAAATATCCCCAGATATAAACCTTAAGAACCACAAAGAAAATCTGGAGGAAAAATTAATGAGTAGGCTAGTTTTGGGAGAAAACCAACTACTTATAGAAAATCCAAAGTAATCCTGTTTTTGGAAGAAAACCAACTTCTTAAAGGACTCCAAAGTAATCCTAGTTTTGGAAGAAAATCAACTTCTTAGAGAAATCCAAAGTAATCCTAGTTTGACCCAACATGTGAATTTAAAAAATTACAACCTTGGGTTTAATCCATGGATTTTGACAACAAAGAGTCCTAACAGCCTTCTTACAACAAATGCAGAATTCAATTTATACAAAATTGCAAGACTAATGCAGCAAAACTAATGGGACTTAAGTGTGTGAGTTACACACTCTATATAGACATGTGTGTATCTGCAGCCACCAAACATACCTAGCCCAAAAAGATTAGGTTGATAGACCACCAATCTGGCCCAGCCCAAACCCATTCCCCAAGCCCAAGCCCAAGATCCACAATCCACGGACCCAGATCCAGTTCGGTCTGGTCTGGGCGAATGGGCGGCACGCACGTGTGTGGCAATTTTTGCATAACCAACTTGGATCATAGCTTTGGCCTAAGCTTATCCTTGAAGCATCCATAACTCCCTTCCTTTAGAAAATTTGGATGCCCAAAAAGGCTCATACCCTTATCAAAATCTTGAGGTTTAAATACCCATCAGTGCTTTCCTCTATAATCAATATAAGATAGGTAGTTATATACTATTCCTAATACTTCTTTCATGAGGCCAACTTTATGAGACAATTTCTCATTTAATTCTCAACAATTTTTTGTCATTCTTTTTGTGGTGTAAAGATCTTGTTACAAAAAATCTAAACCCATTTGATCCCATCTCAACCGGTGGTTGAGACCTACTTTAATTTTACATTAAAGTTACCATAAAATCATTTTTTTCAACAATAGCCGAACTTAAAGGGTGGTTTCTACAATTTAATAGAATTCTTTCTTAAAGCAAATTTGGTTTTTTTCTAAATTTATTAAAATACCATTCTCTGAATTGAGAATATTTTTCTTGATGAAATTCGACATTGATTGTAGTGTGATTGACTATAAATGATGTTTTATTCATTTAAGCATTTCATTTACTTCAATAGTAATAGGTGAGGTTCATTGATTTGACAGCAAATTTGATTTAGTATTGTAAATACCATGAGGTATTTGTTGGTCCGAAATATGGAGTCCTTCTAATAGAGGGTCAGAACTAGGAGGTTGAGATTCAGCCTTAGACACAACGTATTTTGTATTCCATCTCTCAACCACTGCCATCTTTAATTTACTTTATCTAATGTCCCCCATTCTACAATTGGGAATGTTAATCAAAGATGATAGCTAGGACAACATTTAATTACACTTCAATGGATCGAATTGTCACGAGTGATAAGGGAGAATAGTCGGGTTTAGACCCAAACTGCTACATTAACCCTTGTCTTTCTTTGTCCTCGTCCCACTTATGTCTTCTACATCTCTCTCTTCCTTTGTGTCATCTCTCATTGATAATGCCTCCTCAAACACCAATATCATCATCTTCAACCCATGCCTCCATACTACATTCTGTCAACTCCCCTAAACCTAGCACCCTTACCCTTAGCTTCAATCCTTTAACATTACCACACTTTACTACCAATCGATTATCATCCAAATGTTAGATAGTAAGGATGACATCTACATTTGAAGGCATTAGTCACCCATTTCACGAGTTCACTAGTGGCTATGGTGGGTGTTCATCAATCTTGATTCATTCTATCTTTCCTTTCTACTTTCCATATTTAATTGTTGTTGTATGATATAACGGTGACAAAAATCAAATGCAACACAAAATTTTTGTTGGTGGCTTTGTTTTTTTTCTTTTTTATGTTGGAAAATGACTTTGTATGGCTTTGTATAAACCTTATTTTTTGCTAACTTTGAGCATTAATTAAGGTAAGACCCAAGCGTTATTTTTAACGTTACTAATTAGGTTCATATTTAAAGTCGCGTGGTGAATAACATAGTGTATTTGGTTACTCAAAACCATTTCCGGATAAATGAGAATTCATCGCGCATTTTTGGGTTTGTGAAAATGGCTTTAGGTGGGTTTCCTACACATTTGTAAAATGTGCTTGTCCCACATTGAAAAAGCTTAAGGATTTGTATGGGTATATAAGCTCTAGCTTAGGATACTTTGGACAGGCCCCAAGAGGAACCCAAGTTTGTGAAAGGATGAGGTTATGGATAAAGTGAGCTAGACCCATTGGGTGCAAAACAAAAAACATACGTACACGCCGCCGTTCGTCCGTCTGTCTGGTCAATCGAGTGGGCTAGGCTTGGGCATGGGTGCTAGATGTGAGATTGGGTTGGGCTTGTCCAAACCAATACTTATCTTTTGGGGCTAAAAACATTTGTATTTTATTTATTTATTTTTCAATTTTGGTTTCAAAATTCAAAATAAATTGGTCCAAATTTTTTCCTCCACCCAAATAGGTTTAAAACTGTCAGAATTCAAACCGAACAGATCTGTTTCTGTCCAAATAGGTTTTCTACCTGTTGAATCCACCCAAATAGGTTTTCTACCTGTTGAATCTGTCCAAACAGGTTTCTATCTGTTGAAACCTATTCTGAAAAGCCACCAATTTTCCTATAAATAGCCTATCATTCCAGCAATTCTTAGCATCGAAATTTTTCCTTGAGCATTTCGTCTTTCATCTTCCCTTTCTATCTTCTTGTTTTTTGTATCTATTCTGTATTTATTTTTAGAAAGAAAAAGATAGAGTCACAACATAGTTTTTGTTTGCCAAGCTTGAGATTGTAGTGTTGTAAACCAAGTAGTAGTCGTTGCATCCTGGGAAGTAGATGCCGGTAAATCTAGAAGCACTGAAGCGAGGGTGAAATCTACTTTAAGGAGATTATGTCCAACACAAGCCTCGACTTATAATTTCTGTAAGCAATTGATTTGAAATTTAATTTATATAATTATTCTCTAAATTAATTATTTTTTATTTTGTTGTTTATTTTATTTATACATTTATTTACACATACGTCTATGGGAGTAACAATATTAAAGTAGATTTCTGTTTATTTTATTTTATTTTATTTGTGCTCTAGGAAAACGAATATTTTGTTTCGGGAAATTAAATAGTAGTCATATACTGTTTAATTTCTTAAATAGTAGTAATATACTATTTAATAATTTCCTTGATAACATAGTAGTCATATACTGTTTATCATTGGAATTTTATTACAAAATATTATTCTGTATATTTTGGGTGTAAATTCTATTATGTATAAATTTATGATTAATGCATTATTATTTCGTCTGAAATATGACTACTTAAACAAACAGTACTGAAACTATTCTTACTCCGACCCCTTACCCGTTGTGCCAGTGATGACTCCCGTAGTACCAGTAAATCATGGGGAGAAGCCAAAAAAATTCAATGGAAATTATTTTAAAATATAGCAACAAAAGATGATGTTTTATCTTATGACATTGAATTTAGCTCGCTTTACTCATAAAAAAGCTCCAGCACTGAACGAGGGAGAAACTAACTAGCAAGTGGTTGCTGTAGTCGATGTATGGAAATATGGTGATTTTCTATGTCAAAATTATATCCTCAATGGGTTAGACAATACACTATACAATGTGTATAATATCAAAAGCACTACAAAAGAACTGTGGGAATCTCTAGATCATAAATATAAGACAAAGGATGCTAATACAAAGAAATTTGTTGTCGGCCGTTTTCTAGATTTTAAAATGATGGATTCCAAGACAGTTATCAACCAAGTTCAATATCTCCAATTAATTCTCCAAGACATACATGTGGAAGGGATGGTTCTCAGTGAATCTTTCTAAGTAATGACAATCATTGAAAAATTGCCACCATCTTGGAAAAGAATTCAAGAATTATCTGAAGTATAAGCGCAAGGAGATGAAATTGGAGGAATTGATAGTACAACTCAGAATTGAGGAGGACAACTATGGTTATGACAAGAAGTCGGGAAACCATGTCATGTAGGCTAAAACAAATGTTGTGGAATATGGACAAAGATCAAAGTTCAAGAACAAAAAACGGAAGCGTAATAGCACTGGTCCCAAACAAGGATCCACTAGTAAGATCAACAATGGGTTCAACAAGAGGTTCAAATGCAAGTGTTTTATGTGCAGCAAAGATGGACATCACGCTAAGGATTTTCACGTTCTCAAGGACAGAGGGAGTTCAAGCAAAAAGCCAGCACAAGCCAACATAGCCGAGGATTTTTATCTTTCTGATGGAGTGGCAGGCACCAATCTTGCTGCAGTAGTCTCTGAGGCAAATTTGGTGGGCAATCCCAAGGAGTGGTGGCTGGATACTGGAGCAACCCGCCATATTTGTGTAGATAAGAAAATGTTCACAACCTACAAAGTGTTGGAAAGTGGAGAACAACTTTTTATGAAAAATTCCTCTACATCAACTATAGAAAGACAAGGAAAGATTGTATTGAAAATGACCTCGGGAAAAAAACTCACGCTTAACAATGTATTCCATGTCCCAGAAATTCACAAAATTTTGATTTCTAGGTCATTATTGATCAAGAACGGGTTTAGATTAGTCTTTGAATCTGACAAGGTTGTACTCTCCAAGAGTGGAATGTATGTGAGGCGAGGTTATATGAGTGATGGGCTTTTTAAGCTCAATGTATTAACTGTTGTACCAAATTTGGTTATTAATAATAATAACACATATTCTGTTTATATTGATTAGTCTTTTTTTTTAATGGCATGATAGATTAGGACATATTAATTTTAATTCTTTGCATAAACTTGTTTCTTTAGAATGTTCGCCATACTTAGAGTTTGATCCTAATCATAAATGCAAGATTTGTGTTGAGGCAAAACTCACTAAGGCATCATTTAATAAAGTTAAAAGAGTACTGAACCTCTAAGTTTAATTTACACAGATATCTATGATTTAAAATTTGTTGAAACTAGAAGAGGTACAAAGTATTTTATTCCTTTTATTGATGATTGTACTCGATATTACTATGTTTACTTATTGAGAAATAAAGATGAAGCCTTAGAAGCTTTTAAGCAATATAAACTTGAGGTTGAAAATCAACATGGCAAAACTATCAAGGTAGTGAAAAGTGACAGAGGTGGTGAGTATGATGCACCATTTCAGGAATTTTGTTTTGAACATGGTATTATTCACTAAACCACTACACCTTTTTCTCCTCAATCAAATGGAGTTGCTGAGAGAAAGAATCGAACTCTTAAAGAGATGATAAATGCCATGTTGATTAGTTCAGGGTTACCTTAGAACTTGTGGAGGGAGACGATTTTGTCTGCTAACTTTATCCTTAACAGGGTACCCCACAAGAAAATCAATCAAACACCTTATGAAGTATGGAAAGGTCGATGACCTACCTACAATTACCTCAAAGTGTGGGGGTGTTTGGCCAAGGTGCCAGTCCCTAATCCTCAAACGACTAAGATAAGACCAAAAACCGTTGATTGTGTGTTCATTAGTTATGCAAATAATAGTAGTGTATATAGATTTTTAGTTTATAGATCTGAAAATTCCTGATATGCATGCAAACACTATTATTGAGTCAAGGAATGCGTCATTTATTGAACACATTTTTCCTTGCAAGGAAACTGAAGAGATAAGTTCAAATAAAAAAACTTTCGATACTGCTATAGGTGGTAATGAAGACCAAAATGATAATGAAGCAGATGAACCTAAACGTAGCAACAGGGCTAGGATCTTTAAATCATTTGGTCTAGATTTATGACATACCTATTAGAAAATGAGCCTCAAAACTTCAAAGAAACAATGTCAAGTCCAGAAGCTCTATTGTGGAAAAAGGTTGTGAATAGTGAAATTGAATCAATTCTGCAAAATCATACTTGGGAATTGGTGGATCTTCCACTAGGGTGTAAACCTCTTGGATATAAGTGGATATTTAAGAGAAAAATAAAAGCAGATGGTTCAATAGATAAATACAAGGCTAGGCTTGTTATTAAGGGATACAGGCAGAAAGAAGGCGTTGATTATTTTGACACCTATTCACCAGTGACAAAAATAACATCTATTCGCATGCTAATTGCAATTGCAGCTTTGTATAATCTAGAGATACATCAAATGGATGTTAAAATAGCCTTTTTGAGTGACGAGTTAGATGAGAAAATCTATATAGAACAACCGGAAGGGTTTCAAGTTCCCAGCCAAGAGAAAAAGGTTTGTAAATTAGTCAAATCCCTTTATGGATTAAAACAAGCTCTGAAATAATGGCATGAAAAGTTTGATCACGCTCTGTTTTTGGATGGTTTTAATATAAATGAATGTGACAAATGCATCTATGTTAAAAGCACAGACAAAGACTATGTCATAGTTTGTCTTTATGTGGATGACGTGCTCATTATTGGAAGCAATAATGACATGATTAAATCCACAAAGAAAATGTTGAACTAAAAGTTTAACATGAAAGATCTAGGAGTAAGAGATGTAATTCTAGGAATACAAATTACTAGAACATCAAAAGGATATGCTTTATCTCAGTCTCATTATGTTGAGAAGATTCTAGAGAAATTTGGAAAGCATGACGGCCGTCTTGCTAAAACACCTGTTGACACTAGTTTTCATTTGTCAAAAAATGCAGGTGCAGGCATATCACAATTGGAGTACTTGCAGATAATCGGAAGCTTGATGTACTTAATGAATTGCACTAGGCCAGATATAGCCTATGCTGTAAGTAAATTCACAAGTAATCTAGGGTCCGATCATTGGAAAACGATAATTAGGTTTAAACACCCTATTTTTGACGGCCCTTACGACTTGGACATTATCACTTGAACACCCAATGAGGAGTCTATATGCTTGTCAAGTGCTTGAAGTCCTCAGCCGAATGCCACAAATTTGAGCCTTTCAAACTCGACACACATGTTGCCTCATTCTTGGACCAAACTCAAAGTTATTCAAGCCTGCAACCTCTGGTTCGGGTTGCTAGCCCTTACTCTTGGTTGTCAGCCACCAATGTCTTTTGTAGATATTTTATGACAGTTGTGCCAACTGTTTGCACAGATGCATGCATCTGCTCCCACGTGTATGGTTGGATGTTTATAAGGGAAATTCATGTTTTTTTTATATATAGAGGGCCTCCCTCTCATGTTTTAAGGTTAGAAAAAATTAAAACAAAATTGATCCTTTTTCTCTTACAAATTTCTACACCTTTGCCTCTGTACTCTTCATCTTTGCCTATACACTCTTAACCAAACCTCTCAATATTTGAGCTGAGGTATCTTAGAGCCTTTTTTGAGCACTTGAGGGTGTGTTTGCTTTGTTTTGTTGCCTAGAATTGGTTCTCCTCTTCAAATGTATAAACCTTTGTCTCTTTGCTTGCTTTATCTACTCGTTTTCTTGCTGTTTTCAAACTATTTTTGGACTATAAAAACTCTATATTTTTGGGTTGAAGCTTGGGTTTTAAGGCCAAAAAAGGCTGAGGGGTGGTTCACCTTTCTTTACACCTTGCTCTTAAGGCCTTTTCCCTTGTGTTTCTCACATTTGCACTATCTTTTTTTTTGAGCTTTTAAACACTGATTTTTAGAGCTATTTCAGTGGCTAAAATCATGTTTTGAAGTCCAAAATTGGAGGGGTTAGCCTCCTCTCATTGTGTTTTGCTCACTAGTCTAGCATGCTCCATGTTTTAGCATATTAATCTAGCTTTTTTTTCTTTTTTTTTATCTTAATTCCAGGATGTTTTAGGACTGTTTTTAGAAGACTGTTTTAGGACTATTTGTAAGTATTTTTTGTATTTGAGCTTTGTTTTGCATGCTTATAGTGTAATTATCCTCATGAGTTTGGTGTTTTAGGCCTTAGACACCATCTTATTTGAGTTGATTGCATTTATTTATGGATTTCTATGCTTGTAATCACTCTTAATCACCTCTGTAACCTCCCTCCTTTCTTGGCTTTTGTTTTGCTTTGGAAGTAGTTTCAAACAACTTCTTTGTTCAAGCATGAGATTAAGATGTCATGCTTGATGGTTTAATCCCTTTGGGGTTCATTACCAATGGTATGATGTCTCTTTCATGCCTAAAACAACACTTGGTTTGAGCCCTCTTTCCATTAGAGGACTTAAACCCACCGTTGGACTCAATGAAGTAAAGGATAGTTGGTAATTAAAATGAAGTAATTAAAATGGGACTAAAATGATGCAAGATAATAATTGGTTTTGTGTTCAATCTGATGTTAATTGAACATATGGAAGCTTGAGGCATTTCACACTCATTAGTGATGAAATGGTTCAAGTGTCCAAGGTCAACACTTCCCTTGATCAATGCATGAAAGGGATGAGGTTTGAGTCTTGTTTTGTTGCATTTATTGAACTTGCACATTTTGGTTCATAAGCCATCATGCAATGAAATTGCTTGAGTTGGTGGTTTGTGGACCAAGTTTTGTCCCTCCTTTGATTTGTTCATGATAAGGAGGGGTGAGTTGTGTAGACAACCCTTAAGAATATCTTGTGCATACTCTGTTTGTTCTCTGTTGCCGCAAGATGAACCTTGCAGTAGTGGCCGGCAAGCCACTTTCCATGGCTGGTAGGCCTTCACTCTTGGCCGGCCGGCCACCAATGCAAAATCCAACAATGTGTTTTTTTTTTTATTAGAGCAGAGCTATTTTAGAGGTGGACAAAATTGTAAATGTTCTACTATGCAACAGAGACTTTCTTAAAGCAAAACAGTGGCCTTTTCGGGTGGAAACCAAGCACGTGCATGAACATTCCTCGTATATTGAGCCTATTTAGTTTAAATATTTAGCTTAAATATTTATTGTAATTAATTAGTTGTAACTAGTTGAATTTGGTAAAATGTTGTAATTTGATTAGCTAGAATAGTTAGTTAATTAATTCATTCGGTTTGTAATAATTAATTAAGTAGTTTAGCTAATTTTATTTGTTTTGTAATAATTAGCTTAGTTAGCTAGTTAGTTCATTCGGACTCTCCTTCGTGAGTGCGCAATGTTGTAATAACGTGTATGTCTTTTAATCCCAGGTCTTTCTTTCATTTATTTAACTGCTTACAATGGTTAGCTTAGAGACATCGTGTTTTGTTTAGCATTCTTCATGTTTACATCCATTTTTCTTGCATGTACTGATGCTCGGTTCATCATTCTAACTTGCATTGTTAGTTTAATACTTCTTTAAATATATGCTTAGACCGCATGCTATCAAATTGATTCATATGCCATATTAGTGGCCGAGTCTAGTAATTGCATATCGCATGTGTTGCATCATCATATTGCCTAGTTAGAATCATTCATTTTTCTAACTCATTTATCTTTTTGGCTTTGGTACTAGGTAAGCCTTTACTCGCTTTAGCATATCGCATATGTGTAATTGTTGCCATGTTTAGCATGCTTGCCATGAGGTTAAATACTTAAATAATAAACTGCTTGAATGCTTGTGGATGAAGGCTAATTGCTTGAATTGGAATAATTTGAGCAATGTTTATACGCGATCACTTTTTCAAGTGGTACATATTCGAAACAATTTTCAAAACAAACATGAATCGAAATGTTCCAATTCTTGCAAATTAATCTATACTTGTGTGTGTGCGCATCACATAGTAAATTAGCCTAATAACCGAAACAAGAGCATATAATGTAAATAAATTTCATATCACGATTAGTAGAGGCCGATCTTTGATCGGGCGAGCGGGGGTGCTCAATTCATGACCTTCCTCTCTCGTACCTAAGTTTCCGAGACGAGACAATCTTGGTGATGACGGACACGTGGCCTTTGGCATGAGTCATGGGTTTCCTAAATTTCTCCAAAAAAAAATATTTAGGTGGCGACTCTGTATCTGGCAAAGTAGTCCATTTTTGACATTTTTTTATTCAAAATCGATTTTCCAAAAAGATTTACCAGATTGAGACTCTTTGATGTTTATCTATTTCACATTGCACTTGTGAGATCAGATTCAGAACTACGGGAGTCCGATACTGTAGAGCTTATTCGTCTTCCGAAAAGGGGCACGAAAAGTCGAGCTACATTAGGGTACTTAGGTATCTAAAACATACCTAGAATTATGGCTTACATTATACCAAATATCCAGCAGTACTCGAGGGCTACAGCGATGCAAATTGGATATCAGATACGAAATACTCAAAATCCACTAGTGGATACGTCTTTGCCCTGGGAGGTGCTACAGTCTCTTAGAAATCCTCCAAGCAGACATGCATAGCAAGGTTGACAATGGAATTTGAGTTTATCGCATTAGATAAAATAGGAGAAGAAGCAGAATGGCTTTGTAATTTCTTAGAAGACATTCCAATGTGGCCTAAACTTGTTCCAGCTATATATATTCACTGTGATAGTAAAGCAACAATAGAGCGGGCACAGAATCATATGTATAACGGTAAGTCTCGACACATTCGTCGAAGACATAATACCGTTAGGCATTTGCTCTCACATGGAATAATTTCCATAGAATATGTAAAGTCAAGAGAGAATATTACAGATTAAGGAAAATAAGATTAAAGCCTATTACTTAAAAGTCACCATAATGGCAACCTAACCTAATTGACTGGATATCTCAAGATCTAGGTTCAAAGGGACAACCGAATTATGGCTGACTTTACGTATCACTAAGGAAGTTTTCTTCTACCCATTTCTATGATAAGAAGAGTGATACCTACAGCATTAGTCGGATAAGCTTTGCTTTTAATGATTCTTATAGCTTGGACATCCAAGTGGCATATAGCAGGATATTCTTAATAAGAAGTCACTTATATGAGTATGAACTGGGCCGGTTCTGTGAGAATTGAGAAGGCTAAATTCTCTAGAGCACTCATGAATTATCAGGTGTTGTTCAAGGCCAAAATGAACACAACCGTAAGAACTAAACTGTGTCTGCAGATACACTATATGTAGTCTATTGTCTTGGCTTACACAAACATCTGAACAGTTTAAGGCATCGCTTCTATTGATTAGCCAGTAAGTCCAATAGGTTTTCACTAGAGGATGTTCAAAACCAAAAGCTACCTATCTCGATGTGGTGTATCTTCTTAATGTACTCTTTCTTTGTTTGCATTTTGTTGCATGTCCGTTATCGTGAATTTCATTCATATGGGGGATTGTTGAAAAATGGCTTTGTATGGCTTTGTATAAACCTTATTTTTTTGTTAACTTTGAGCATTAATTAAGATAGGACCCAAGCGTTATTTTTAACGTTACTAATTGGGTTTATATTTAATGTCGCGTAGTGAATAACATTGTGAATTTGGTTACTCAAAACCATTTCCGAATGAATGAGAATTCAACGCGCATTTTCAGGTTCGTGGAAATGGCTTTATGTGGGTTTCCTATAAATTTGCATATTAGAAAGACTTAAGAATTTGTATAGGTATATAAACTCTAGCTTGAGATAGGCCCCAATGAGTATCCAAGTTTGTAAAAGGGTGACGTTATAGGTAAAGTGGGCTAAACCCATTGGACCCAAAACAAAAAAAAAACAAGTGCGCGCGCCGACATCGCCGTCCATCTTGTCGATCGGATCGGGCAAGGCTGGGCTTGGGCTTAGGTGTGGGTGTGAGATGTGAGATTGGGTTGGCCTTGTCTAACCCAATACTTATCTTTTTGAGCTAAAAATATTTGTATTTTATTTATTTATTTTTAATTTTGGTTTCAAAATTCAAAATAAATTGGTCCAGATTTTTTCCTCCACCCAAACAAGTTTAAAACTGTTGAAATTCAAACCAAGCAAGTCTTTTTCTATCTAAACAGGTTTTCTACCTATTGAATCTGTCCGAATAGGTTTCTATCTGTTGAAACCTGTTCTAAAAAGCCACGAATTTTTCTATAAATAGTCTACTATTCCAGCAATTCTTGGCATCGAAATTTTTTCCTAAGCATTTCGTCTTTCTTCTTCAATTTCCATCTTCTTATTTTCTGCATCTGTTCTGCATTTATTTTTAGGAAGGAAAAAAGAGTCACAACATAGTTTTCGTTCACCAGACTTGAGTTTGTAGTGCTGCAAACAAAGTAGTAGTCGTTGCATCCTGGGAAGTAGATGCTAGTAAATCTCGAAGCATCGGAGCGAGGACGAAATCTACTTTAAGGAGATTGTGTTTAACACAAGCCTTGACTTATAATTTCTGTAAGCAATTGATTCGAAATTTAATTTATATAATTATTTTCTGGATTAATTATTTTTTATTTTGTTGTTTATTTTATATATACATTTATTTACACATACACATAGGGAGTAACATTTTATTCCATCTATCAACCACCGCTATCTTTCACTTACTTCCTCTATTGTCCTCCACTCTACTCCAACCGCAGCCACCAATTATTGAATTTTTAAGAATTCATCTATAATTTGATTCTTGCAAAAGAATTTTGTATACAAATGTTATATCTTTTTCAGAAAAATCATAAGCTTTTGTATGCATCTTGTTCAATTTGAAGTTTGATGTGAATTTAGGGGGATTCTTTGGTTCATAGGTTGATTTTGTTGACATAAATAGTTGAGTTTTTTTAGAGAAGAATATGTAAATGGTGGACTTTAGAGTTAGTTATTGCTTGATCAAGATCAATTGGCAGTGAAATGGTGTGATAGGTATGGAGGGGGAAAACGAAATAAGGACTACATTGATGTGGTGGAAAAGGAAGAAAAGGGAATATGGGGATGTATGAAGTTGCAATGAGTTGAGACAAGTAATGGTGGACTTTAGAGTTAGTTGTTGCTTGATCAAGATCAATTGGCAGTGAAATGGTGTGATAGGTATGGAGGGGGAAAACGAAGTAGGGACTACATTGATGTGGTGGAAAAGGAATAAAAGAGAATATGGGGATGTATGAAGTTGCAATGAGTTGAGACAAGTAAAGATTGTGGTAGTTTTGTAGTATTTCTATAATAGACTAAAAAAATGATAAGAAGTGTGATGAGTAGTGGTGATGGTGAGGCGTAACAATGGTGATGAGATAAGGGAGATGTGAAAAATGATAGTGGTAAGGTAGACGTATGGTTAATGGTGGCTTTGACTGAAAATGAAAATGAAGATTCACAAGAAGATTGATTAGGGTTAGAGTCAAGGTTAGAGTTAGAATTAATTCTAAAAGAAAAAAGTTATACTCATAATTTTTCTGTCTTTTAATGAAGATAACCTCCCTAACCCCTTTCTCAATGTAAGTTTTTCATAATAATGGGGTCAACTATAATATTAGCAATCATTAGCCAAAGTGAGTCTAATTTGCCTTTTTAGAAACCTAAATTAGAATTGAAGTATGAAAAATAAGGGTGAATTTCACTTTTATCTTCTAAATTATTTTTATTGTCCATTTAGTTTCTAATTGAAAATGATTATACAAATCAATAATGGTTAAAGCCTAATTTAATTAAAAAGAGGGTTCTTTTAGAATTTCAACAATTTAAAGCATACAATAAAACTCTATTTTTATTATTTATTTTTTTTATTTTTTATTTTTTTGAACAAATAACACCCCACAATATGGGTTTTGTTTGTATGATATAAATTATTCTAAGTATATAATTATGTTCTTCTCTATCAAAGTAGGATTTAATAATTATTGATTTGTACAATTGAATTATGTCAATAAAAATGAGAAATTTTAGAGTAAAAGTGAAATTAATTGAAAAAAAATAATTTTTAGCACCCACGTGTCACTATCAAATTATGATAGAAGCCAAAACTTGGTGCCTTGAGGGTCACATTAATATAAGAAAAATATTTTGAAACTTTAATTCTTGAGATCTAAAGTTAACTTTAATCAGTTAGCAATAAACCTCACCCACTATAATGTGATATTTTAATTTTGATTTATTTATTATTTTTTCTTCTTACCATGCCATTAATACTTCATTAAAATATTAAAATTAATACTCTAAATCATTGCTGTTAGTATAAAGTCCTATGCCTTGAAGAAAATATTTGCTAACCTTCCAAAGGGAGTCTTTACTTGCACGGACCCAAACCACCTTTAATATACAGGTGTTTGGAGTAATCACGAGTTTGTTTGGTTTTAATTTTTTAAATTTAGGGTTGGTTTGAAATATTCTAAAAAAGTATACTTTTGGATTTATTAATTTATATGAGTTGGGTTTGATGTGATGTATTAGAGAGGTGATGTGATTTAAATAAGATGATGTGACTTAAATAGGATAGTGACTTTTTAATTTTTTGTATTATTTAGTTTATGCCAAACCAATCCTTAGTTTTTTAGAAACTAAATTTTTTGTTTTTTATTTCTAATAAATATTTTTACAATTTTAAGTATTTATTTTTTTATTTTTTAAAATGTACTTTATTTAAATATATCTAAATAGTAAAATATTTGTAAAAAAATATTTTAAAAAATTAATAAATATACAAAAACATAAAAAATGTACTGAATTTTTATTTTTTTATATTTTTGGTATTTAGTGAACGTTTTTTTAAAAAAAATTCACAAATATTATATTTTTAAGTGTATTTATGTTTGCTGTATCTAAAAAATTTTATAAAAAATGTTTTAAATATTAAAAAAATTTAATAAAAACAAAAAAAATACAAAAAATAAAAAAATATAATTTTTTTTAAAAATTAATTTTGAAAATTAAAATCAAACAGAATATATAATTTTTATTTTTTAAATTCGATTACCTCTTTATTTTTTATACATTTTTTTCGTAAAAAAAATTAAAAAATGTATATATATAATTATTTAAACAAATAAATAAAATAAAATAAAAAATAGTAAAAACATTGGAAGACGGTGTTGGGCTGTCTTGTGGTTTAGTGAATTGAATGCGACCAAAACTCTACCTCCTTCCCCCTTCTTTCTCTCTCTTCTCTCTTCCTTTGCCCTACAAATACGCCATTCCTTGTTAATTTTTCTCGCAACTTCTTCAACTCTTTTTTTCAATCTCAAGTTGGTTCTTCTTTGAAAAACTGAGTGTTGAAAAAAAAAAAAAAAAAATAGTCTTTGATTGACCTTTTCTTTCAATTTTTTCAGCTACAGAGCCCAAAAAAAAAACAAACAAAACAAAACAAAGAAACTGTTGCAGATTTATATTCCTGTAAATCTGTTATTTTAATTTTTTGTGTGGGTTTTCTCTTTGATGCAAATCAACCGCTTGATCCATTAATTTCAACTAGAGGTGGGTTTTCTTTGGGCCTTTTTTTTTTTTTTTAAATATTTTTCTTTACCCCTGTTAGCTCCAATTGTGTGTATATATATATTTGTATGTTTGCATATTTTTATTATATTTGAAAATTAGAAAGGGGTTTGAAGGGATTCACAAAGGGCACTGCCAATGTATATGCGTTTTTTTGTCTCTCTTTGCCAAAAATTGGTAGTTGTTTTATATGTATATATATATATTTATATATGTAGTGTTTGGAATTGTAAATGGCACCTGGGTTTTGTTGTGGCTGTCTATTTTGATTTTTATAATGTTCAAGATTAAGTTTTTATAATTAATTTGTTGGAATGTTTATTAGGCTTTCATTATTTCTTTGCAATAACTGCCTTTTCTCTGCTCTGGTTGAGGCTTTATATCTAAAGAAAGATCTGGAAATTGAATACTCTGTGTGCTGATCTGGTCCCTCGTAATGTGTATTGATCAGGTGCAAGCTTGGATTTGAGGAACAGATATATCTTCATGGTGAGTATGTTGTACATCTCTTATTTCATATAGGAATGAAAAATAAAAATAAAGATTTGATTTGAAAGATCTGAACTGCCATGAAAATGTATGTATTGAATGTGGATCAAAATGATTTTCTTTGCTGTGATTTAATCTGGATTTGGTTGTGGTTATCAGGGAGAAGCTCCAGCTTTCTTTCTAGATGATCTGGATAGGGAATTTTCAAATGGGTTCGCATTAAAATCCAAAGGCTCACAGACAACTACTGTAATCGGTGATAAAACGGTATTGATCATCCCATTATTGGATATTGCTCTATAAATTTTACTCCCCATAAAAAATTCATGGTATGTAATTGTGTTTTGATCAGTATGTGATTGGTGGGACTGATGACGAATCGACATCAACAATTGGAGTTCAGATTTTCAACAGATCTACGGGCGAAGTGTTAGTCTTAAATTCTAAATTCAGAGTCGCTGCAATTGGGCTTCAATTTAGATTGGAACTGGGATTATTAATTTTCTTGTCAAATTTGCAGGACCATTCCCACGGTGTTGGGAACGAAACCAAAACAATGTAAGGACCATTCAGCCATGCTTTTAAATGAAGACCGAATATTGATTGTTAAGGGGGATTCTACTCCTGAAGATTGCGCTTGGTTTCTTGAGGTTGTTTTTTATTTGTATCGTTGAAAGCTTTCAAGATTAGTGTTTGGTGTCGAAAAAATTCTTTTCGTAAGGTATAGAGAATCTTTTTATTGGATGCTAGAGATAAATTAATACCGGGACCAGTTAGGCCTCATTTAAGAACATGTTATTTTAGTAATTTTTTAGTTTTTTATGAAAATATCTACAGAAAAGTAGGAAGAGTAATGAGACAATTTATAGTGACTTTTTGATTAAAATGTATAGTTGACAAACGATAAATGAACTTATTTCAAAAGTTTTAAACTCAATTTCAATAGAAGTTAAAATTTTTTATTTTACTTAAATGCCTCTTTATATTTAAGCTTTAATTTTGTTGTCTTCTTATGTGTTTTAAAGCACTACCTAATATGATTTTGTTATTATGTTAGGTGGACACCAAATTTGTTAAACAGCAGCAAAATAATTTTGAAACTGAGGTGGTGGCTTGGAGTAAGGGAGCAAGAGGTGACGCTGAGAAGCCCATTGTTATCAGCGGTCCTTCTGGGGTTGGGAAGGGAACATTAATAGCGAAACTCATGGAGGAGTTTCCATTCATGTTTGGATTCTCTGTGAGCCACACAACCCGTTCTCCAAGGGAGAAGGAAAAGGATGGGGTTCATTACCATTTCACTGATCGAAGTGTTATGGAGAACGAGATCAAAGATGGCAAGTTCCTTGAGTTTGCTTCTGTTCATGGAAACCTCTATGGAACCAGTGCTGAAGCTGTTGAGGTCGTTGCAGATGCAGGAAAGGTATACACTATACACATGTTGCATGATCTTACTTTATCTTTAAAGAAAAAAAATTGTATTTTTCAGATTTCAAACTGTTCAAATTGGCCTCCTCATCTTGGGCAGTTCTAATTAGAGATGTTCAAATATTGTGTGTGTAAATAATCCAATACCCGATCTAAAAAAGTAAAAAATGCAACACTTGGATTGCCAAAAAAAAGGCTACAGTCTCAGTTTATTGTTGGGGTAACTGAAATTTTGGACCTACATAATGGACACCAACTTGAGTGTTGGTGTATGATGGATCCAATTTGTGAATGCCCAGAAAAGGATAAGGCACTTTTCTTGTTTTAATTTGGTTCCCAAACAAATTATGCCACAAAAGGGCATGCCTGAAAAAGGAAAGACGTAAATGATTAAATAGGTAGGAATTGGGAAGCATTTGGATAAATATAATCTCTTAGTTTTTGAAGAAATGGAAATTATGATCGTTTTGGCAAGAGGAAATGACTAGTGAATTAAGGTACTCCTGTGGGCCCCACACCACGGTTTAGGAAATCAAAATTGTCAAGAAACTAAATTCTTTAGATAAGACATGACAAGATGAAAAGACTTAAAATGGTTATACCATTGTTAATTTTTGCTTCAGCCTATTTGTTGGAAGCTTTTGGACAGTCTGTTTGGATGATTTATGAGTGTTTAGTAGTACATCTGATTATAATGAAATGGTTTGTTTGTTTGTGATGTAGAGATGCATCCTTGACATTGATGTCCAAGGGGCAAGGTCTGTGAGGGCTAGTTCTCTTAAAGCCATTTTTATCTTTGTCTGCCCACCATCATTTGAGGAGCTTGAGAAGCGCCTTCGTGACAGGTGTGACCTAAAGCTTGAGATGAGAACCCATCTAACTTTTGCATTCCCTTATGGTTGCTGAGTTCTTAATTTTTTATTTTTTGTTTTTTCTCAGGGGGACCGAGACAGAAGAACAGATCCAAAAGAGACTCCGAAATGCTAGGGCAGAGCTTCAGCAAGGACAATCACCAGGCCTCTTTGAACATATCTTGGTAAACGATGATCTTGAGACTTGCTATGAGAGTCTTAAGGTGATTATCAATTCTTTGCGTAGAATTCATTAATAATTTCTTTGGTTTCCTTACCGGGAATTTCATTCAACTTCGCAGTGCTTATTGATTATGTTTCATTTAATGCAGAAAGTCCTAGGTCTTGATGGAATCGCTGGTACTACCCCTAAACCAAGTAAGTAGTCCGCCAACATATCTTCATTTGGTTATCATATGTTTTCCATGCTTTTTGATTTTGTCTCTTTGTCTGAAAATTGATAGAATTTGAAAATGCCAATACAGTGCCAAATTTTGTCGATCTGCCTGTGGACCGGTCAGTGTCAAAGATCGATCAAAAAATCCGTATAAATTGTCGATCTGCAGAACTGGAAAACGCTTCAGAACAGTTGTAAGAATCTTATACCTATCTTTTGCTTAAGGTGTATTCGGAAACCTAATTATAATTTTAAATTCTCATATGCCTATTATTATTATTTGGGGTTGAGCAGATTTGTACTTGATCTATCTTCACTTAAAGGAGGCGCACCGGGACGGACAAGAGGACTAAACATGTATGCCATAGACCCATTTGCAAATGGCATAAAATATGAGATCTAGCAGCTGAGTTGCTGATGGCCCCTACAGTCTATAACCTCCTCAACTTAATTAACTCACTTTTATTCTTTCTCGTTTTTTATCTGTTGAAATTCTACATTTTTGTGACTTACAAATAGAGGATTGAACTACATATGTGATCCTTCAAAATCATTGCTGTTCTACATTTTTCTGCATTCTTTGTTTTCAAGGATAGGGATGATTTGGAGAAGTAGCATTCAAAGAAAATTAATTACATGAGAAATGAGATCATTTATAATTCATAGCAATTTCCATTTCAACTTTCTTTTTCTTCTTTTGAGATTTCCCAGTTCATCCATTAGGGATATCTTTTATCAGAGAAGAATATGAACTTCATTTGATGGCTAAATTTGAGGGTTGGAATGTTAGGTTCTATAGTTGGATTATATGCTATGAACATATCTATATGTCGAGGAAAACTATATTGGTGAGTATTCATGCTAAAAGTAATTTACTTTTATTTATGTACTTCTTGTTGAGCAATGGCTAGGGACTTCAAATAAATTATTCTCTCTTCCTTGTTTTGATAGTTATGTTTTGAAATTTTACATTTTTAAGGAGACATAATTTTTATGCTTGGATTCAAATTTTAAAACATTAATTGTCAAAATATCATTATGTTCTCATTTTTTAATGTATTTATAATTACTTACAAGGGATAATTTTGGTTACTTTATTCCCCCCAAAAATTTTGGTAACTTTTAAATTTGAAGTTTTGATTTTTTAAAGTGGATTTATATTTTAGGATAATAAAAAATAAAATAATGGACAAATAAAATTTATTTCTAAACAACTGTGTAAACTTTAATAATTTGATTTATTTTCAATGTAAATTATTTATCTATTTTCGTTAATTTTTTTATTTTATTTTTAGATTTGACCTATTTTCCTTAATTAAAAATGACAAAAAATATATATATATATATTACACAAGAAAGCGCAATCCAAGAAGGGGGGGTAAATTGGATAATTAAAAAAAATATAATCAGAAAATATATTTCAAATAATTGAGTAAATGCAGTAGACAATCAATTAATACATAGAAAATAAAAGAGAAGGAAAAAAGAGCTCAAACATAATGATTTATTGTAATTCAGCTCACCGGCTTACGTTCACTCCTCAAGATATCTCTTTGAGAATTTCTTCATTATGAATCAATGTACCACCAAACTTCTCATGGCTTGTGGATTTTTACAAATGATTTATTTCTATCTGTTGAGGACCTCTCAACTAAAATGCCTCACTTTACAAGTGTTTCACTTAGAAAATAAGGAATAAGGATCAGAGGTACAACTGTCATCTTTTACGAATTTTCTCTCTCAAAAGATGGATATGAAAATGTAAGCATAGAGGGAATTTAAGATCCACTTAGATATGAAAATAGAAGTACAATGAAGTATAATAAAAGCTTTTGAATGCTCTAGTATTCTTGTGTTGAAGAGTTCTATTTTTGGAACAAGGAGAGCTTCTTCTTTATAGCATTAATGGCTTCTAGCTATTGGAGAGCGACAGAGATAAATCTTTTAGCCGTTGAAGCAAATCGTGGAGGATATCTTCCAGCTGTATTGATCAGAACATGGATGTATACTGACTGCAATCAGGTCTTTAGGAAAGAAGCTTCATTAAATGCACAAGTTTTCATTAAATGCTTAACTTCATAAGTCAACTCTTGATAGCAGATATAATGTCAGAAAATCTGCTCAAGGATTGGAAATAATGACTTATTCTGCGCATGGATTAGAAAAGTGGTTAAGTAATGAGTTGTGTCAGTCTAGATCTGATTTGGCAGCTAGATTTTTGAAACCTAGATTTTAAGGGTGTCGACCCCTGCAGATTGGAAGTTGACCCTTTCCTCTCTTTTCTTCTCTGAGTTGATTTCCAGGTATTCCTAGTGTCGACCCTTATGTAACTGGGTGTCGACTCTTTTATTTGTTGGAAGTCTGAACTTTGTTTGCTGAGTTTTAGTATCGACCCATGTCATTCATGGTGTCGACCCTTAATGCTGGATTGTGTTCTGAAATTTAGTGTCAACCCTTGTTGTCTTAGTGTCGACCTTTGCAGCTGGAATGAGTTTTGAAATTTAGTGTCGACCCTTACTTGTCTTGGTGTCGACCCTTGCAGCTGGAACACTTAGGTATTCTGAACTTCATTCTAGTGTCAACCCTTGCTATCTTGGTGTCGACCCTTGGACTTGTTTTAAGCTTAAATAGTGTTTTGGATATATGTGCTAATTTTATGTTTTGAGGGGCTAAAAAATCATTAGAAGACAACACTATAGAAGCATATATCTTTTAGAAACATTGAAGCACAATTGTATAATATTATTTTGAAAACTTTGAATAAAACAAGTTCAAAATATTTGTCGTTAATTAAAATCAATAAGAATTTAAATTCAAATAACCTTAGGACTAACAAAAAATAATACTTTAATCATTAAAATAAGTAGGCATAAAATATCTAAAATACATCTTTATATTGAGTTTAATAATTAAAATATTTTTTCTTTTTATCTATTTTATTTAACGAAAATAAACAAATGATTCAATTGAAAATAAATAAAAAAATTTAATGTTAAAATTGATAAAATTAAAATTTTGAATTTATTTTATTATCAAGATCAATTGATTTTATTTTATTTTACTTGGTAACTTTTCCTAAATATTTGATAACACTAACAAAGATAAAAATAAGGACTTGTAGATTGTAATATTTTTCTCAACTATAAATCTAATCAATTACAAACTGAATGTATAAAATAAAATGACTAATTTATCATTTTGGGTACATTTTTTCTCACACCTATGTGTGAATTAAAATTAGGTACCTAACATACAATATTTATTCAATATGAAGAGAATCTTTTGAAAACTATCCTTCCAAATTTTTACATTCTCATCTTTTGAGAGACAACTAAACAAGACAATTTCAATCAATTTTTTCCCTGCTCTCATTTTACTTTTCAAAACGTAGTTGTCTATAAAAAAAGGAAAGCAAAAACAATACAAGAAAAGAAACAAACATGAAATGTAACCCCCCAAAAAAAATAAAAATAAAATAATAATAATAACAATAATAATAATAAGTGATATAAGATTGAATAAGATATTTATAAATTAAAAAATAATAATTAGGCACCTTACAAATATTAACAATATGATATATTACTTTCATCATCAATTAAAAAACCAATGCTACACAAACCAAATATGACGGGTTCGTTTGGGAAGTGGCTCATTGGGCTCATTTGGCTCAATGAGCCACAAAAGACAAAATAGCAATTTTGAGTCACAAAAGACAAAAAATCACATCCAACCCATAATCATTACACTCTTCTCTCACAAAAAAGTCAAAAGCCAAAACTAAAAGCCTTCCCAAACTAAGCTCATATAGCCAAAAGAGCCAAAAAGCCAAAGAGCCAACTCACTTCCCAAACGGAGGCTAAATAACAGAACTTTTATGAAATCTACTTTCCTGTTATTTATTTACAAAAATGCTTCACACCCCAGTTGACACCCAGTGAGGTATAGGCCCATGATTGGATAGAAAAAAAAACTGTCTTTTTATTTTTTTATTTTTTTTAGTTTTCAGCCAGTGGAGACGAGCCACGTCACTAGGGGTGCGACCCCACTGGAGGTATGCAGCAAGACTCATTTATTTATTCTCAAGGAA
This sequence comes from Camellia lanceoleosa, assembly GCA_025200525.1. Lineage (NCBI taxonomy): Eukaryota > Viridiplantae > Streptophyta > Magnoliopsida > Ericales > Theaceae > Camellia > Camellia lanceoleosa. Next base: position 143,385,199 of record CM045770.1, read on the forward strand.
ATTATGGTCATAAAAAAAAAAAAAAGTAAAGGAAAATATCTCCTTTCAGTGTCAGTGATACTAGGTTGTAACATCATTATAAGCTTAGTTGTCTTACAACTATAGGTTGTCCAGTAATGTGGGGGTTGGGTAGGGCATCAACATAGTGGGGTTGAGAACATGTAAGAAAATAAAGAAATGAAAGAGAAATAACCATCTAAAAAAAAATAATTAAATAATAATAATAATAATAATATTGCATCTCACCAAATTTGGACCCTTAATATTAAACTCTAATAACATAACAAGCACTTATTATATAATTTTTATATTTTAGTAAAGTTTCCTATTAATGTGACTTATGATATATCACTAAAGTTGATTTAAGAGTTCAAATTAATAATCCAAAACATTTTCTAAAAGAAAAATAAACAAACATCCTCTTAATTAATCACGGTTCTACCATGAGTCATCTATGAGCCTGTCTATTAGTGACAACTGGCTAAGATTGGTGTTTATTGCATGAAAATTATTTGTTGGTTTAGGGGCACCATGTGACCATATTTTTATATAATCACAAACCATCATGTTCCTTATATTTTGTAATCACTCAGCACAAACGCATGAGTCGTACTTTCTTCATCAATCACTATACACTTGAGATATCACGTGGCGGTCTCCTAGGACCACCAAATAAGTTCTCTCATTGCACTTTGTTGGAATGAAAAGAAAATATTAAAAGAGAGCATGAAAAAAAAAATGAAAAAGTGGTCCACCACTTACATTTGTGAAAAGATTTGATACACCATAAACAAATAAGGAAGAGTACCCTATCAACCACTCAACAAATAATTGCAATTGAAATTGAGTAATTGGTACTACTATACATGACAATGAATTATTATTTTTATTGTAATTATTAAGAATAACCCTATTATTTAATTAGTAATATTTTTTTGGTTAAAATAATGCATAATATTTATACCTTGATTAATTTTCTACTAATTGAGTAGCAATTTTTATTTTGACCCAAAAAAATTAAAAATTCATTTCTTTGGTAAATGTTATGTGTTTGGTAACGTTTATGTTTTCAGTTTATATTTACAAAAATTTTATAAACTAATTTTTGTTTATTTTTTGTTTATTTTTAGAAAAACATAAACTACAAACGTATTTGGTAATTGACAAAATGTTTAAAAAATTTTAAAAATATAAAAAAGAGTGAGAAATGGCAAGTGATGACAAGTAAGCAGAAAGTGGTGGTGAAAAGTGACAGGTGGTGGGTGGCGGGTGGTAATGGTGGGTGGATGGGTGGGTGTGATGTGGCAGTGGGTGGTGGTGGTGGGTGGTGGTGGCAGGTGGGTGGCGCGCGGTGGTGGTAGTGGGTGGTGGTGGCAGGTGGGTGGGTGGTGGGTAATGGTAGTGGTGGTGGTGGTAGTGATGGGTTGGTGGTTGAGGGTAGTGGGTGGCTGGTGGTGGCAAGTAGGTGGTGAGTGGTGGTGGCAAGTAGGTGGCAGGTGGTGGTGGCGGACGATGGATGGTAGGCAGGTGGTGGGTGAATGGCAGGTGGGTGGTGGGTGGTGGTGGTAGTGGTAGTGGCGGCGAGGGGTGGGTGCTGGTGGTGGCGGTGGCGAGTGGGTGGCAGGTGAGTGGTGGGTGGTGGTGGTAGGTGGTGGTGGCGGAAGATGGTGGTGGAAAATGGTGGCGGGTGGTGGCTAGTGTTGAATGGTAAAAAAAAAAACTCAAAACTCAAAACGGAAATACATTTTTTGTGTTTTCATTTTTTGGCCTAATTTATAAACTGAGACCACTGATTTATAAATCAAAAATTTTACCAAACAAGTTTTTATTTGAGTTTTTAAAATTTTTGTAAATATAAACAGAAAACTGAAAACGTAAGTGTTACCAAACGACACCTAAACCTTTTTTTTTTTTTTGTGCCTCCGTTTGGGAAGTGGGTTGGTTTTTTGACTTTTTGACTTTTTTGGCTATTTTAGCCTGGGCTTAAAAGTTTGGTTTGGGAAGGGCTTTTTGGCTTTTTGGCTTTTTTGACTTTTTTTGTGAGAGAGGAGTGTAATGATTATGGGTTGGATGTGATGTTTTATTTTTTGTGGCTAAAAAAGTCTATTTTGTCTTTTGTGACTAAAATAGTCAAAAAAATCCAAAAAAATTCTTGCCAAACGGAGGCTGTATCGTTCATAGAACAGTTTACGTAAGCCAAACAGCCTCTATCATTGTGTGTGATTTGATGGTACTTCACATTTTCTCTTTTATTTGTTAAAATTAGGATAAACTACCAATAGGTCCTATTTGGGAGACTTTTTACTCAATAGGTCCTACTTTGAGACTTATTACCCATTAAGTCTTATTTGATATAATTTATTAAGTGATAAAGACAAATTTTATCAGTCTTTTTTTTTATGAATAATTTTATAGTGATAAATTTACCAGTCTCTTTTTTTATGAATAATTTTTTAGTGATAAATTTATCACTCTCTTATTTTTATAGTGTTAAATTTATTAGTTAGGACCTATAGATAAATAAATTAGTGAATAGGACTAATTGGTAAGTATCCCTTAAAATTATCATCTAATAATGGCTTCTTCCAAGTTTTGATCCGAACTGAAGACGTGCAATCAATTTGGGATGGTACGGTGACAATATTTTTTATAAATTAAAAAATATTCAAAGTTGTTTGCCCATCACAAAATCTATTAGGTTACATATTTTGATTAAATTTAAATTTGAATTTGTGTGTAAGGGTTAAATTTAAAATTTTAAGTTATAAAGAAATTATTCACATGACATTATCTTATACTTGGGATTAGACTTTCCAATTCATTGAGGCTAATCTGTTTTTAAATTTAAAATTTTAATTTATAAAAAGTTATTCACATGACATTATCTTAGACTTGAGATTAGACTCTCCAATTCGTTGAGGCTAATCTATTTTTCATTTGGTATTATACAAACTAATATTTCACTTTTAAATTTCTTAAGTTATTTAATAGGGAAAATTATATGTAGGTGGGACATAGAAAAAAATTACAAATACATGAGGATACAAGTGTCTGTGGTGAGTTATAAATAAAAGGCTACTTGCATCCCCATTTGTTAGTAATATTTTTTCTTTTTATTCTTCCACCTGCATGTAATTCTCTCTATTTAATATGATTTTTATTCTTTTTAATTTTATAAATTAAAAAGAAAAAAATTGGTATTGCCAATATACAATATAACTAAATCCCAATATTATTAAAAAGATTAGGTTTCTCTCAAGTTCAAATATCAACTTGAGAGAACTCAAAGGACCAGTGAGTGAGACATATTACGGGTTCTATTTCGATGATTCGAATCATTCATTTTGTAAAATTGTCCATGTATATCATCTATGAAAAAATTATGTTAATATGATAATTATAACTTTTTTATTTTGTTGTGTTTATTTTTCAAAAAAATAGATGCCAAAAATGTTTTGAAAATAGGCCACTCATTATTTTGAAGATAAATACGATAAAATGAAAATATTAGGATTATTATATTGATTTAATTTTTTTAGAGATAATATATATGAAAAATCTTACAAAATGAATTATTCAAATTATCGAAACGAGACTTATAGTGAACCTCACGTATCCCTCAAGTGCTCTCAAATTGAGATTTAAAGTTCAGAAAAACTCATCTTATGTATTGCCAGCATACCACAAATATTAGTTGTAAATTTTTTGAAAAAGACTGTAGCTTCTTCTTCTAAAAAATGGTTACTAGAAAGAATAACTAAACAATATTGCAGTGGCCAATATAGGTATCAAATGTTAGATACCTGCTACCAGTGGCGTAGTCAGAAATTTGATGGAGAGGAGGCACAAATTAGTGATAACATCAATGTGTTTGATTTGAGTTTTTTGAATTAAGTTTTTTAAAAATTGAGTTTTTTAGTTTTCGTGTTTTTTCCTTTTTAGTAAATATTTTTAAAATTTTAAAAATATTTTTTTTACTTTTTTAGATGAATTTTACTTAGATGTATTTAAAAAATTTGTGAAAAAATATTTTAAAAAATTAATAAATACATAAAAATAAAAATAATGTACAGAATTTTCATATATATATATATATTTGTATTTTTGGTGTTTAGTGAATTTTTAAAGGGTTTTTTTCACAAATTTTTTACTTTTTAAGTATATTTATGTTAGATATGTCTAAAAATTAAAAAAAAAATTAGTAAAAATAAATAAAAAAAACCCGAAAAATAAGAAAATAGAATTTTTTGAAAAGTATATTTAAAAAACTCTGACCAAGCAAAATTTTTTTTTTTTAAATTTTTATAATAAACAACAATGAGATATTATTATATGTCGTAATTATGATTTTTGTGGGCTTTAGTTATGACACATTATAGTGTTAGATATAATTTAGTTATAATTTCTTGTGGTTCTTATTTTGGCTATTACTATATATCAAGTAATAATTAGTTATGACTCATTTTGATATTAGTTATAACCTATTGTAATTTTTTACTTTTTTTTATAATTGAAGATGCGTTACTTGATTATAATTTATATAGTGGTCATTTTAGTTATGAATGAAAAAAAATATATGGAGGACAAACTCTACATGTCAAATGTACGTAACAATCCAATAAATTTCATATATCTTCATTAAGGTTAATTATGTTTGCATATCAATAATTATAGATATCACCATTATATTGAAATTTTTATAAATAATAATATAACTTATCATAGTCTCTTTATTTTCAATCAAAATAACAATTATAGTTCTCATAATTTTAAAAATATCATTGACATTTCTCTTTAAATAATATTTTTATAAATTTTTTTATTTAAAATATTTTCTTTATGTAAAAAAAAAAAAAAAAATTCCAAAATCCCAGAGGACACGTGACCCACAGGCCTTGACTGCCTCCGCCCCTGCCTGCTACTGATGTAACACCAATTTATTGGTTTAATATGTATTATCTTTCTTGTGTTATAGTAATTCTATTTTCGTAAAAAATTATCTAAAATTTAATTCCATTTTTATAAATTCATTGGTGAAATCACACACTAGTCTTTTCCCGTTTTCTTTTTTCGTACTTTCAAAAATTACTAAATATTTTTTTTTTCATTTTTTAGCAAAAAGATATTAACTTTCTATTATTTTTTAAAAGGGTAAATTACTTGACTTTTCTTTAGATTTGAAAAAAAAATATAAACAAATCCTACAATTTTAACATAATTATATAAGTTTTTTTAAGATTTTAGTTCATATATATATATCATTTAGTCCCATTTTCATTAATAATTCGTTGGACATCTAGATAAAAAAATGATATCGTCATATTTAATCTTGTATTTTTATACTATTTGTATTACTTCTAGTTCCTTTTACTAAAAGAATAATGTTTGGGACCCCCTTTTGGGGGTCACCCCCTCACCCCCTTTTGCCACGTGGCGGGGGGTGATTGGAGGAGCAGGAAAAAAAAGAAAAAGTAACCAATGAGAGAGAGGGGGTCAAAGGGGGTGGGGAAAAAGGGGGGATGAATCATTGTTGTTACTAAAAAGATATGATTTAACTATGTCAAAACTATGAACTTTATTATATAAGCACTCAGGCCATAGAACCATTTCTGAAATTGTTGGGCCTATTCATGCTTAAATCTTTTATGACCAAAAGGATATTATTTGTCTAAAAGAATATATATAATTTCAAGGGAGATGCACTAATAAATTTCAAATTAATAACTTATGCACTGTTTAGTCTTAAAAGTTTTCTTATAGACTGAAAGGTCCCATTATAATGTTAATAACATCAGATACAATGTTAATAACATCAGAGTCATGTTACAAACATTAGATTTCAAACATCTAATGTTCATCAAATTTCAATAATGTTTGAAAATATAGGATAAAAAACATTTAATGTTCATCATATTTCAATAAATTTTGAAATTATAGAATGAAACATCAGATCATTTACATCATCTACATCATGCTAATGTAAAAATGGGACTAAATGGAGCATAAGAAAATTTTTAGGACTAAATGGTTCAACGTTTCAAAATCTAAGACTTATGGGTAAATTTTCCTAATTTCAAAGTTTAGCTATCTGTCTATTTATTCAAATATCACCTATTTGTTCAAAAGTTATTAATATGTACACATGTCACCTATATATCTAACTATCTTTTCAATGTATACCTATCTGTATATGTATCACTTATCTGTTTATATACTTGTTAAATGTCACCTATTTGTCTACCTCATCGCCATCAGTCAAAAAGTTCTTATCATAAAAAAATATTAAACTTTAAACTCAATAACATATGGCCTTATAGGAATAGAATTTTCACTAATTAACCCTTTAAAAATGAATTGCTTTTAGAAAAAATTCAAAAAATGATAATTTTTAAAACATTTACCAAATAAAATTTTATTATTTTTCAATAAATAAAGCCACAACAAAACGGGGCACTACTACAGGTTTCCAATGGCATTACTTTGCGGGGAAAACCAAAAGGAAAGGAAAGAAAAGAATACAAGAGAAATTGAAAAGTCATAATGAGAGGTTGTTTGGGAAGTGTTAAATAAGTATATTTTTTTTGAATATTTTTTTTGATCTTTTTTTTTTATCAAAAATCATGTAGAAAAAAAATATATTATAACCCAAAAAAGATTATAAAAAAAAATAAAAAAGAATACACTTTTAAATATATGCTAAACAAAATAGCCAACTTTATAATATGTGATGATGACGGAATGGTTAAAATTGGTCGGCCAGACCAGACCACTCCACTCATGACCAACTTTCTTAATAATAATAATAATATAAGGTTTATAAGATTTGGGAGGGAATAGAGAAATCAATCCGCTTTGAGTTTTGCCGACTTGCCTTCTAGCAACCATCACTAGTAGTTGTAGAATATATTTCAAATGAATAAGCCAACTTTGGCTTTTTCAACCACCATGACCAAAGAAAGTGATCAATTTTACATCTTTCAGAATAATAGCCCCCTACCCCACCATTCAAAGGCTGTATGTTCTTTTTTTAAATATACATCACTCAGCCAATGTTCCAATTACATAATTGTACATAATTTTTTTTTTACATAAAATAAGACTCATTTCATATAAAAAATTATATTCAATTTTGCATTTAGATTTTTTCAATACTGTAAAATGGTGGTAGAGCCTAAAAAAATATTAAGTACACAATCTTCCATTCATGTTTTATGAGAAAAGGCTTAACTTTACAATTTGAACTTGTGTCATGACAATAAGTACTTAGAGCATCTCTAAATAATCTTTCAAGTTTAGAAGCATCAAAATTAAATAAAAACATTATGTTGCAATCATGACCGGCCCTGGGGCATAGGCCACAAGGCCATGACCTAGGACCCCTAAAAATAGATTCAAAAAAGGGACCCCTCATATTATAATTTAGTGTAATATATTTGGTATGTTTTAAGTCTAAAAAAATTTAAAAAAAAATGCTTAAACTAACTTAAAATAAATTGACCGATTAAAAAAATTGAAAGGCCATTCAAAAAAATTAGCATTGTTATTCATTGAAAATAGACCCAAAAAGCTCTTATTATAGTTTAGTCTAATATATTAAGTATATTTTAAGTACAAAAAAAAAATTAAGGAATGCCCAAATTAACTTAAAATAAATTAATCTATTAAAAAATTGAAAGGTCCATTTAAAATAATTAGCATTGTTATTCAGTGAAAATGATTTTGCAAAAAAATTAGATTATGCAAGTATGATTGATTTATTTGCTTCTAAAAATACAAGAAGAGTAAGGATCAAGCGGTACTTATTAGTTATTGTAATGTAATGCTATGCATTTTTTGTGATTTTGACACAAATCTTTTGTCCTTTACTTTCAATTTTTTTTTTTCATTTAATGAAAAAAAAATGTGAAAGGTCCCAAAAATTTATTAGTTGATTATCGGCTTTGAGCCCCGAAAATCCCAGGACCGGGCCTGGTTGCAATCTAGCATCTTTAAAAATAAGAATTTCATCCGATGTATCAAATTTATTATTTTGTTAAATTTTCGTTTCTTCTTCTCACGATCTTTATTTCACTTAAAAAATATATTATTTTAAGAGAATTTGTTCAAAACTCCCTCATAATAAAATAAAATAAAAAATTAATACATTAAGGACATGTACAAAAAAATTTCTTAAAAAGTCCAACAAAAAGTTCTATTACCAAAATATTCTTAGTAAGTAATTTAATATTTTAAATTATAAAATGATATAACTTTTGATCTAAATGTTGTTTTTAATAAAATTAATATTTTTATAATTTTCTCATCAACATCTATAAAAAAAAAAGAAAAAAGATGCAAGTTGACTATGAAACTCTTTAAATAAAAAAATACCATTGAAATTGACATAAATAGTAACATTTTACTTTGTTTCACTATAAAATTTTGACTTTTAAATAATAAAATACCATCATCATCACTAAGTACCATAGTCACTATAACTGCTAATAAATAATTAGAAAAACATAAAATCTATGTAGCACTCTGAGTTTTCTTCATCGCTCGAGCGATGGATTGGTCGCTCAAACGGTCTCGTGAGTCTCCCAGTACTTTTGCAAGTCTGTGATTCTGAAAGTTGTTGATGTTCGCTCGAGCGTAAGTTTGGTCGCTTGGACGATTTGCCTTGTGTGATCTGAACTTTTGAAAGTCCGTATTCTTCACTCAAGCGCAGGTTTGGTCGCTCGAGCAGTTTTTCTGAATTCAGCTTCTATAAAAGTCACTTTTGGTCACTTTTGGATCACTTTCCACTCTCTCTGCTTCCTCCTTCCTCTGTTGTTGAACTCCCAAGCTCTTCATGCTTGGTTTTCATCTACTTCTACCCATTTTTGACCCATAGTCCTTTAGACCAAAATGTAGAAGGTCGCGAAAGCTTCATTTTATTCTAAGTGGATTGTGTTTTTGTCACAGAAGATTTTTGACTTTCTCCTCGTCGCTCCAAGAGGTACGGATTTTTTTGTTCCTCTTCAATACCTCGTCTATAGATAGACATGCGGTAAGTTTTATTACATAAAAAACATGCTCATTATGAATTTTTGAAAAGCATATAAAAGGGATCTAGGGTTTGAAGGTTTGGAGTTGAAATTGTAAAATTGATTGTTGTTTGGGATAATTGGGGAGTAGTTCAACGTGTTTATGTTGTGAGGAAAGGAAAGTTCTAATTTAATAATTTGACCTAATGAATTATAAAGGAGTAAAGTTAAATAATGTTTGTGTTTTGCTAAGTTGAGTTGGGTTATGGCTTGATATCCATGGATGTGGTTTTATTTAAATGTAGAAATTGGTTTTTGGAAAGAAAAGGAATTGGGCATGTTAACTTGGAAAATAAAAGAGTTGATTTTGGAAAGAGGAAGAAACCATGGCGTATAGTAAATGTAGAAATGAACTGGCGGTTGGATTTTGAGACATTTGAATATTGTTATTATCAAGTGAGCGTTGGATTATCGTATTACGTGTGTTTAAATATTTATGCTTAGAAGTTTTGTCCTTGGTCATCAGTGGAGGATGACATTGTGATGTTGAATTGATTATGTTTATGTAGTACACTCGGATTATTTATGTTTGTTGAATTATGTGATGGTTGGAATTGTGTATGCATTGAGAATAAGAGGTACCATTGTAACAACCCTCGTATTGACTACCGTTAAACCACTGAATTATATACTGATTACCATTAAACTGAACTGCTAATGACTGATAAGTGAACTGGATGAACTACTGAACAGACTGAATGAAATTGAAATTGAAACTGAATAAGTTTGTTTATTGAATTGCATATTGTATCTGTTGACTTATGTGCTTATCTGTTTGATTCATATGTTTAAACGGCTAATTGAAGGCCTTATCGGCGGCCGATTTAGAAACCGTTTGATGTTTTAGAATCAGTAGAATATTTCTGAATTTATGGTATATTTATCCGAAAATTGATTAGGAATGATTAAACTAGATTAAATTGAGTTAATTACGAACTTAGGCTTATTTACCAGATTGCCTTGGCTAGTGGACCATTTGTTTATTAAGTTAATTGAGCCTATACACTTAAATCAACACATTTGATCAGCTCCTTCTTGCCTTTACCACCGACCAAAGAATTAGAGAGAGGGAGAGTGAAGAGAAATTAAGCTCATCTTGTAGAATAGCTTGAAGAATTGGAGTAGTTGCTAGAAAATTGCTAAATCAAGCTTGCTAGCCTTGGAATTGAAACACTTGGTAAGAGATCATCTTCTTTTTGTTGCCTTAGAACCTCATTCTTGCATGATTCATGCATCATTGTAGAGCTAAACCATAATTTTGTTCATAATTGTTGAATTGAAGTTCCATTGTTACATGCATGTTGAGTTTAGTGAGTTTAGAGTTGATTTCATGGTAGATTGTACATGCATGTTCATGTTTGAGCTAAAATCCATGTTTTCATCTTGTTTTGAAAAAGATTGAGCTCTTGGGAGCAAGAGTTGAAGCTTTGGAAAGGTTTTAACCCATGCATGCCATGTTTGAATGTTGTTCATGCATGTTCTTGGAATTGGTTTGAAATTGGGTTTGAATTAAACACCCTTGGGCCATGATTTCTTAAATTGAGGTTTGAAACATGTTATATTATGTGTTTTTATGAGTTTTCCAGAAAATGGGCCCAAGAGGATCGATTTTGGAGGTTGAAACCTTGGTTTTGAATTCAGAACACAATTCTGGATTTTCCAGATTTCTGTTGTCCGCTCGAGCGGATGTGTATGCGCTCGAGCGTAGAAATCGCACTCCCAGTAATTGTTGCATACCTTGTACAGTGCGCTCGAGCGGATAAATTCACGCTCGAGCGGGTTTGTCGACCATCCAAGAGATATTTTTGCGCATCGGCGGAGTAACGCGTTTACTGTCGCCGGCGGGAATTGTGCGCCGGCGGGACCTTTTCTCAAAAAATTTCAAAATGTTTTGATGCATTTTTGCATCCTCATCGCATCCTAGGCATTCTTAGGCCTAGTTTAAAGCATCTTAACGAGGATTTAGACATAGAACCACACCGAGGAGATTTAGGGATTTAATTATCATCCTTTCCAACTGTAAACTTAGTGTGTGTTCTATCTGTTTTACTGTTTAGGGTTGGCTCACGGGGACGCGCTCTAGCTATTGATAGCCCAATCACTGTGAGTAACAGATGTGTAAAGATATGTTCAAAATGGTTATCTTTTGAATACTGTTTACCGAACTGTTTACTGAACTGATATTATTTACAGAATGCATGTATGTCCTATTTCTCGAACTGTATTGTGGCATCCTTAGCACCCATTGTTATTGACCGTTACAGAGCTCTGTCGGTTTCCTCGCGGAACCATACTGTTTACTGAATGATTGGCCATCATTACTGTTGGGTCTGTTAAGACTCGGTCCTTTTGGACCTACTGTTTATAGGCTATTGGATGTACCACATATGACTGTTTGATCGAATATCGCAAGATCGAACTCATCGTTAAATGAACTGATTTCACTACTGTAAGGACATTCATTCATAACCTCTTTACACTGTATGTTATTCACTGGGCTTTAGCTCACTGTTTATATATATATGTAGGTTCTCGCAAATTTAACCGAGCTAGGAGCGTGGGATTGGTCCCCGCTTTGTCACCACCAATGTGCCTCACTGTGAGGTTCCGAGACGCCATGCCATGGCTTGGGGTGTTTTATTGTCCCCACCTGTCTCCCTACCGTTTTGTACTGTTTTGTATAGACCGTTCTTTGTTATCTTTATCATTATCGAGGATTAAGCCCGTGCATCAATGTCTGTAATGATTGTATATACTGTACCGGTTTGAATGCATAAATGTATGAAAAATGTTTTTGGCATACAGTTTTTCTCAGCTCAATGGACACTAGTTATATACTGTATTGGCTTCCGCACGTACTCTGTTTAATCAGATATCGTTTCAGAGGCCTTGGTAATCTCGGACATCGGCGATTCTGATGCTAAACCCATAGGGCCGGGTTTGGGTCGTGACAACCATTACCTTTCAGCTAGCGCCTGGAGAATTGGTTGCGTTGAGAATGTGGGGTGCCAGTGCCTTCAGCTAACCCTTGAAGAACTTTGCAGAGGTACCGTTACCTTCCAGCGGGTATCTGGTGAATTGACGTGAGTATTGGAAAGGTGTATCCTTGGCTTATCGTGCTTGAGGTTGGTAGAGCGTTGTTGGATTTCTCGTTATCATCTCGGTTCTATTTATGTGTATCATGCATGGTGATGATAAATTGAACATTTCTGAGAAAAAAATGCAAGATTGGGAACAACCTAAAAATGTTTTTGAAATTCGGAGTTTCCTAGGGTTGGCCTGGTATTATCGTCATTTCGTGAGGGATTTCTTTAAACTAGCCGCACCATTGATCAGGTTGACAAGGAAGGGTGTCAAATTTGTATGGAACGAGACTTATAAGAAGTCATTCCAAGAACTTAAGATTAGGTTGACCACCACATCGGTTTTGATAATTTCGGAAAGGGGCTTGGGTTATACCGTTTATTGTGATGCATCTCGGGATGTACTTGGTTGTGTATTGATGCAAGAAAGGAAGGTTGTGGCCTATGGTTCACGACAATTGAAAACTCATGAGAAGAACTACCCTGCCCACGATTTAGATTTAGCGGCGGTAATTATTGCTTTAAAGATTTTGAGGCATTATTTGTATGGTGAAAATTTTGATGTTTTCTCCGATCATAAGAGTCTAAAATACTTGTTTTCCCAAAACTGATTTGAATTTATGCCAATAGAGATGGATGGAATTTATAGAAGATTATGAGTTTGAGTTGCATTATCATCCGGGGAAGGCCAATGTTGTGGCCGATGCTTTGAGTTTGAAATCTGTGAGTAGTGTAGCAAGTGTGGCCATTCGGGAATGAGATATGACAGGTGATATCAACGAGTTTGATTTGCAGCTGGGCAAGCCTAGCGAGGATGCTACCTTATTTACTTTAATTGCTTAACCTACCTTGATTAGTAGAGTCATAGAGGCACAACAGGTTGACCATGAGGTGAAGCTAATCCGTGATAGGATCTCCAACGGGAAGGAAGATAAGGGTTTGAACATCCACTCAGATTTGAGTGTGAGGTATCTAGACCATTTGTTTGTGCCAGAATCTTGTAGAGATGAGGTAGAATTTCATCACTCACGCCTTGCGGTACATCCGAGAGGCACTAAAATGTATCATGATCTTAGTCGTCAATTTTGATAGAGGGGTATGAAATAAGACATCGCCTTATTTGTTTTGAAATACCTTACTTGCCAGCAAGTGAAGGCCAAGCACCAAAAGCCAACGGGTTTGCTACAACCCTTACCTATTGTCGAGTGGGAATGGGAGCATGTTACCATGAATTTTGTAGTTGGGCTTCCTAGAACACAATGGGGTAATGATGTCGCTTAGGTGATTGTTGATAGGTTGACTAAGTCCACGCACTTTATTCTGATGCGCATTGGCGACTCAATTGATTATTTGGAAGAGTTGTACATTAGAGAGATAGTTTGACTTCATGGGGTCTGTCATGACCCGAACCCGCTCCCAAGGATTAAGGACATAATCGGCCAGTAATCATGAGATTACCTACAGCCTCAGACCAAACCAAACGTATTTTAACAGAGTTAATGGGGGCCAAACGGAAGCAATTTAAAACTTTGTCCATAGAGCTGTGCTTACATGGCACATTATCACAAACCATATATATACATATTAATAACTCACAACAAAATATGTACTACACAAAGTTCTGTACATACAGGATCATATAAGTCTAAGTCAACCCAAGAAAACTATATACAACATATTCCAAGACTTCGCCCACATGACAAAATAAAACAGAATGACAAAAAGGCGAAGATGGGTCTCGTGCGTGAGACGCGAGGGCTAACTCTTCAAAACCCTTTGTTGTTCCTTACAGACTTCACTGGGGCTGGGTTTGGACTTCTCTTGGCTCACCTACAAACACATGAATGAGAGTGAGCGATAACCCAGTAAATAATATCAAGTAAAGAAGTTATACAAACGATATGTAGAACAACATGCTTCAAACGGCCTTGGGCCCAATTCATATTTCTATTTAACATATATACACAATTTAGGTCAAGTGACTACGATTCCGAACAAACTGGCCTTGGGCCCATTCAAACTTTCATTTGTGTCAAAACGGCCTCTGGCCCATTCATTCTTGTCAAAACGGCCTCTAGCCCATTCATTCTTTCATATCAAACATTTGTTCATAATTCAAAATGGCAAACTCATAAGGCTTATAAGGAAATAAACAATTGGACAAATAACAAGTTTCAAATATCGATATTACTCACAGTGATCGGTTGGTTGGTTCGCCCTGGAGCTCGACCCTACACATTCCATAAACACAAAAGGGTCACAAACAATTCAATCCGTTCTAAATTCACATTTTCCTTGTTAGGCTTCATTCTTATCTCGTTAACTCAATTATAATGCTCAATGTATGCCTAAGAGTGCTTGCAAGCGAAAGAGAACGGAAAACGGAACACAGAATGCATTTTCAAAATTTCAGAAAACAGGGTCCCCGCTCGAGCGTGAACTTCCCCGCTCGAACGGACCCACGAGGCCTGCAAAAGTACTGGATATGTCAAATTTACGCTCGATCGCGAACTCTGACGCTCGAGCGGAAGGCCTCTCTACATGGCTCCCCGCTTGAGCGTGAACTTCCCAGCTCGAGCGGACACCATGTCTGCAGAAAATACTGGGAACACGAATTTCACGCTCAAGCGGCGGTTTCCCCGCTCGAGCGGACATCAAAATTTTGGAAAATCCAGAACATGTTCTTGAGCTTCAATTTGACATTCAAAGGTTCTAGATGCATGCTTTTGGCTCAAACATCGCATGTACATGTACTAACATGGTATAAACACCAAATCACAACATTATGAAGCTCAATTTCACAAATTAATCACATGCATGTCCCAGTTTACACCAAATCATTACCAACATAATAATTTCATACATTCAACACTTGCACCCTTGTGAATTGTACATGCATGTGGCAAATTACACTCATTCTCAACTTAGATGATGAAGAGAAGGTCAAAATAAGAGCTTTAATCAAAGTCTCCCATGGATTATACATTTTGTGCTCAAATATGCAATCTCAAAACAATTCTTCACATGCATGTGCATATAGACTACCAAATCAACAAAACCAACTCAAATCATGTTAACTCTTACTCTTGATCACCCAACTAGCTTGAATACACAAAATCACAAGTTCAAACTTATGAACCAAGGGGTGATTACTCACCTAGGAGCTTAATCTTTACAATTTATGGTAAATTCTTGAGTGTGCCTTCAAGATCACCAAGCTTTGAGGCCAAAACTCCAATTTCCTTCACTCTCTCTCTCTCTAGCCGACCCTCTCATTTTCCTTAGAGTTTATAATCAGCCAAGTCAAGCTAAAGAAGAGAAATTGAGTGTGTAGTGCTCATATAAAAGCCCCTCTTGTTATATTATTTCAATATATAATAATAGAGCACTAATTCACTAATTAAATCAATTTAATCTGATCCGAATCAATTTCTAATTAAATTCCACCGTAGGCTCTAAAAATCACGCTAATCACAATGGTGCAATCAATTTCGGGTTCTGTGGCCGATAAGGCCTTCAATTAAATTTTCAAAGTAGAAAATCAAACAGATATTCCTACGGTGAACAGATAGAAATTCAAAACCACATATTTTCACATAATGGCACACAAAATCATGTTAAACACATAGTCATACTCATATTAAGGACCAATTAACATATTACGGAACAGGGATATCACAGGGTCCCTACGACCATTGTTTCGAATAGAGATTCTCTTTTCACTGCCTGATCGTGGCAAAGCCTTCAAGAGGCGTTGGGAACTAAGTTGACCCTTAACACCACTTATCATCCTCAGACTGATAGGCAGTCAAAGCGTACCATTCAGATTTTGGAGGACATACTTAGAGCTTGTGTCCTTGAGTTCAAGGGGTCTTGGAAGAGACACATACCATTGATTGAGTTCCCTTATAACAATAGTTATTAGGGTAGTATCAAGATGTCACCGTTCAAGGCCTTATATGGTCGAACTTGTAGATCACCAGTTTATTGGGCCGAAGTGGGTGATGCACCAGTCTTGGGATGCACCAATCTTGGGCCCAGAGATTGTTAGAGAGACGACCAAGAAAGTTACTCTCATTCGGAAAAGGTTAGTTACGGCTCAAATCGACAGAAGAGTTATTCCGATAAGAGAGAGCGACCTCTATCTTTCGAGGTCGGTGACCATGTGTTTCTTAAGATCTCGCCGAGACGGGGTTTGATGAGATTTGGTAAGAGTGGAAAATTGTCTCCAAGGTTTATTTGACCTTTTCAGATTTTAAATCGGATTGGGGAAATGGCTTATCGTTTGGCCTAACTGCCACAGCTTTCTGGGGTTCACAACGTGTTCCATGTATCTATGCTTAGGAAGTACGAACCCGATCCTTCACATGTACTTGATTAGGTTGACTTGGAGGTAGATGAGGATTCCTCATACGAAGAGTGACTGGTTCAAATTTTGGATATCTGAGAACAAGTGTTGAGGGGCAAGATTATACCGTTAGCGAAAGTGTTGTGGAGACACCATGGGGTTGAGGAAGTAACTTAGAATGAGAGGCGGAAGTTCACTTCAAGTATTCAGATTTATTTAAGAATGCTTAGTTTGTTCTAGATTGTGATTTTCTCTTGTGTTTGAGAATAAATCGTTGGAATTGTAAACCACTTTTTGTTTTGATTGTTGTTGTCTTTTTAAGCATGAGAACTGTTGTAAAATTGTTATAATTGTTGTTGAACTTATGCTTATGATTATCGTAATTGTGGTTGTTGGTATTGTGGCCTTGGCCCCTTTAAAATTTTGATGATGATAGTGAAACATTGTTGAGATTGAGATCTCCATACTATAATTAATTTGTTGTTATTTTGGATTCATTATTGTCATTGTGGTTGTTACCACTTGGAGCCTTTTGTTGTTGTATTGTCCTTGTTCTTTGGATGTGGTTGGTGAGAGGTGTGACCAAATCTGGGGGGTGAAATTCCTCAGGGAGGAGATTGTGATGTCCCGGGTGTTGGACTTGACTAGTATTAAGTAGTAAGTTAGTGTGCATTACTTTCGGCGTTTTGTTTATCGTATTGTGTAGTTGAGATTTCTTTTCTACTCTTACATAACCTCTATTAACTCTTTCGAGTTAAATTTTTTTGGATTTTGGGCCTTAGAACTGGTTTTGGAGTACAAAAGTCAAATTCTAAGTTTCTGGAAAAAATCGCTAGTGCGGATTCTCACAGAGGTTTCTGGGTTTTCTGGACAGAAAATTGCTTGTGCGGATTTTGTATTCTTCTCGAGCGTATTTTGGGAAATTTTTTGGGTTCTTCTCTAGAGCAAACTGCCCATGGAGGCATCAGAATCCATTCATGCAGATTTCGACACGTCTGTCTCGAATTTTGTGCTCTTTGCCTCAAAACTGATGCCAAAAACATGTTAGACACACTTTTTCACCTTTCTCTCTCTCTCTCTATATATATACTCATATTTTCTCTCCATTCTCTCTACAAACACACCCAAATCCAAACTTCTCTCTAAGATTTAGCAAAAATCTTCAAGAATTCGAGAGGGGTTTTTACACCAAATCGAAGAGGGCGACGGGGGCTACCTTTAAACCGGTTGAATCAAGTTTTCATCAACGTTGAACTTTAGGATTTTCATCTCCTTCATCTTCTTAGCTTGAGGTAGTGATTATCTTTGAGTTATAAATATGTTTTTGCAAGTCTAAAATTGTTTGGAGTATTTCTTCATGTTTGGATCATGATTTTGGGTTCATGAACCCTAGATGATATTGAAGTAGATTTGCTCTATTTTTTTTATTTAAAAAAAAAAAAAGTTTTTGAGAATATGCACTATGTTCTATAGTGTGGGTGTTATTGTGAAAAAATCCTTTAAAAAATGGAACACAAATCTAGTTTTGGTGAAAACTCTAGAATTTGGGGGGTTTTGGAGAAAAGTTGAGGTATTGTGAAATTTATGCTTAGTGAATTGTTATGTAAAGAAATGATAGAGAAATTTTTTTAATTGTATCAAATGAGGAATTTCATTGAGAAAATGAGAATTATTGATTTTAAAACTTATTGTTGGTTTGTCTTGAAAAACCAAGTTTAGAAAATGATGTATAACATGTAGAGAATACATGAATGTTGATATTGTTATATTATCTCTTGGAATTATATTTTGATGTATATTGATAAGAAATGTGAGAATTTGATCACAATGAAGGATTGTGTGGTGGGATTGAAAAATGGAACTATATTGATGCATTGTTATATTTTGCATTGTCATTCCATTTAATCATTGTTATAATTGATTTTGAACCTTACATTGGAAAGCTATTGCCTTGAGAAAAAAATTGTTTTGTGAAACAAGATCTTTTTGATTTGTTTTGGAGTAAATACATTGATAAGTCCGGATAAGGGGTGTAGTTGATATTAATTAAGTTGGCCTGAGTGTCCATAGGAAAGACCAAAAACACTCGCGAAGAAGGTACTACATGCCTTCCGGTTAATCGGTAAAGTGGAGATTGATAGTGTTTGTTATGCCTACTTAGAGACACCAACCTAGGGATTACCTATGTTGTATTTACCATCCCTTGAAACATAATTAAAGCCGATGTACCATTTTTGACATAACCAAAAAGTAAGAAATGAGTAAAGACTTTTTTGATTAATAATTAAAATAATATATCATGAGTTATAACCAAATCATAATTTGTATATTATAAAATTTTTCATTTTTATTTTTTCTCAGAAAAAAATATTTTGATGCTTGTGGAATTCATACTTTTTATTGGTAAATTTGATTAACACAAATGAGGATTTGATTTCAAATTGATAATACACTTTTTTCTTTTCTTTTTTTAAACTTTGATTGAAATTTTTTTTATGAGCTTATTTTATATAAGATCATACACACTGAGAAAATTTTTGATCAGCCATTAACAAGTGCCTTTGAAGTATTATAAATAAGATTAAAAAATTAAGAGATTGCTTGGAAACATAAAAAAGTCGACTTTTTTTTTTTTTTTTTAAATGTCAAAAAACAATTAACCCATTTATCAACAGTTAAAAAAATTAAATGTCACATCAAATTTTTTACTCAAAAAAAAAAATATTTCTTTTGGCAATTTACCAAATGCATTAAACTAAAAAAATCAAAAAAAATCACTTAAAAGAACCATCATAAATGCCCACTTCAATTAAAATCGCTAGTATTTTTTTACATATTTTTAATACATAATTTACCTTAATCCCAATGTTAACCAATACTCTAAAAGCACTCTTAGCATTTGCCTATTGTAAAAGGTAGGGGTAGGCGCGGGTCGGTTGCGGCCACAGAACTTCCAATCCGCCATCCGTCCGCTAGATTGGCGGATTGGAGAAAATCAATCCGCATCTGTCCGCCAATCCGGCGGATGTAGATTGAGCGGATTGGCGGTTTGGCGGATGGATGCGAATCGGTTTGGCGGTTTAAAATTTTATAAATTTTCAACATAATTCAACTTGTGCACTTCCTCAAAAAAAAAAAGAAAAAAAAAAGAAAGAAAGTATTACAGTCAATGACTTTAAAAAGTATTATAATCACTGTATGCCTTATCTAAAGAAAGAAAGTTTAAAACTTTAGAATATTACGATCACTGCATGCCTCATCTACATATTACAATCACAGTATGATTCATCCATATAAAGTATTACAATCTGTGATTCTTAAAATATAATAACAATTCAAACTACCAAAACCATGAACAGAGCAGTAGTAGAGATTGCATGTCTCTGTATTGTTACATCTATATATGTTTTTGAAAACAAAAATCAACCAGCATATATCATATTTTCTATTTATTATTTTTAGAATTAGATTTAAAAATCAAAAAAATATAGATATATAATACGTTTATTTTTTTCAATTCAAAAAATATATTCAAGTTGAAAACTTTTTTTCAACAGAATATTTAAACTCTTTTTCAATTGAAAACACAAACATAATATTTAAACAAATTGAAAACACAAAGTCTTATAAATTACTAGGGGTGCTCGCGATTTGGCGGTTTGGCGGTTCGGTTGCGGCCAAAAAAATCTCAAATCCGCCATCCGTCCGCCAAATTGGCGGATTGGAGAAAATCAATCCGCAACCGTCCGCTCGTCATCACGCATCCGTCCAAAATGCAGCGGATCGGTTCGGTTCGGTCGGTTTTGGCAGATCGATATATCCGCTGCCCACTCCTAGTAAAAGGTTATAAGATTTTAGAAAGGAATAGAGAAGGCAATCACTTGGATTTGCCGACTTGCACTTTTAGCAGTAAGCAGTGTGCGAGTTGAACAGGTCAAGGTTGTCTTTTTCAAACACCATGTGACCAAAGAAAAGTAACCAAAAATTTCACATATCTTTGAGTTGGACAGTTATGGTCCCCACTAGTCCGTACCCACCCACCCACCATTTGAGAAGGTGCATGTTCTTTTTTCTCAATCACCATCCACTAGCTATATTCCATCACTGTGGGAAGCTTCCTCTGATTGTGCCGCCTATGATGCGGTTCATAACAGTATAACAAAAATTAGGAAATAATAATAATAATTAGGAAATAATAATAATAATAATAAGAAAAATATGTGAGAGTTCAAATACGTGAGAGCTCGAATGCCCCGAATGTCAAAATGACATCGTTTTAGCAATTTTTTTTTTCCTCATTTATATCTTAACACACAAGGGGGAGGGCAAGAAAGAGAGAGAGAGAGAGAGGAGGAGAGGAGAGAGACGAAAATAGAGAGAGAGAGAGGCGACGGTGATGGCGGGGCGGGGTGACGGTGATGGAGGGTGCGAGGATGCGATTTTAGACTCTGTTTTCTCTCTTTTTTTTTTTCTAAAGATGAGGATGATGTGTTGATGATGGTGATGTTGATTAAGATGTTGTTGTTGATGATGATGTGTTGATGAAGATTTTGTTGTTGATTTTTTTTTTTTTTTTTTTTTCTAGTAGATCCAAATCTGTGAGTGGGTTTGATTTTTGGATGGGTGGGTTTGATTTTGATTTTGATTTTGATTTCAGTTTTGTGATGGGTTTCAATTTTGTGTTCAATTTTGTGGTTGAAGGAAAGTGAGTTTGCTTCAACTAAGAGTAGTGGTGCTATGCCAATTTTTAGGGAAAGACAGTAGAGGGAGAAGAAGATGAGGTTCTGTTTGTCAATGTTCACAAATGTTTGAGACAGAAGGTGAATGGGGAAAAAAATAATATTGGCTGATGATGATATGATGAAGAAGAAGATGATGATGATGATGATGATGATGATGATGTTCACCAGCGATCTTCTTCTTCTTCTCCCCTCTCCCCTTCTTCTTCTTCTTCACAGTCTTCTTCTTCTTCAGACAAACAAGAAAGAAAAAAGAAAAAAGAAAAAAATCCCAAAATGACGTCGCTTTTGGGATTTCGGGCCATTTGAGCCGTTGATAATTCGAGCTATGTAGCGGAGTTGTAATAATAATAATAATAAATAATAGTACACCATTCACATAATTTTTGTTTTTCACAATTTCTCAGATGAGGTGTGAAAACAAAACACATGTAAGGAGAGTTTTGAGAGAACATTAGAGTATGAGTCAACTTTTCAAATTTTACTTGTCACACCATTTGGAGAGATTTGAGAGAAGAAATTGTGTGAATGAATTATTTCTCAATATATATATATAATTTGAGCATTGTAACAAAATAAACCTTGAATTCTTAATTTTATCAATTCAAACCTTAATCTTTAATTTGTTTTCAATCTGAGGTATCTATCTATTTTTATTAAGTAAAATTGATGAAAAATTGATATTTTAATCATTAAACTTAATGAAAATGGTATTTTAAATATTTTTCATACACCTAAAATACTCATTTTCTCTCAATTTTATTTAACGAAAATAGACAAATGATTTAAACTGAAAACAAATTAGAAAATTAGGGTTTAAATTGATAAAATTAAAAATTCAAACTTTATTTTGTTACAAACCTCAAGAGTTCTTTTTTTATTTTTTTCCCCTTAAAATTATTATTACCATTATATGCATATACAAAATAAAAGTATATTATTATATTAGGATTTGGGTTTGTGCCAAAAGTGTTAGTAATATATAATTAAATATTTTTATGACATATGACTATCAATGTATCATTTTTTTTTATATCTAATTTTGGACATAAGTTAATTTTTGAAGTAAATTTTTTTTAAAAAAATTAAAATATGAAGGTCAAAATAAGAAAAAAAAAATTTAAAGATTAAAATAAAAAATAGTCAAATACAAAGGGAGCAAAATGTAATTTATCCTTATAATATTTACCTGTTATAGTCACAATGGAAGGTTGTAATAGTCTCCCATTTAAAAGAGAGTTTAGCGAGATAATATATTGTCAAATTCTCACTCATTTTTTATGTGGAAAGGTTGATTCTTTCAACTTGTGCTTTGACCATAACCACTTTCAACGATACATGCAGGTATGGGAGGTGATCACACCATAATATGGTAGACCTTCTCACACCAAATCATAACTTATATGCCTGGTGATGTATAAACCCTTCCTGCTCGAAAGAGAAAATCTAGAAAGTGTGGAAGAATTTGAATTTGAACTTTTGTATCACAATGGTTCATTGAAAAGTTGTGTCCATTAACTTTATGAAATAAGTCCAAACAGTTGCAATGGTTATAAAGGACACCGTGAGGCATATATATACATGGTTGTAAACATGGCACAAAGCACTTAAATACCAATTTTCATATTTCATAAATAGTATATATAATTACTAAATAAAAGGTTCTTTTTTTAACATACAAAGCATAAAACCATAACGTCAGTTTCTTAAGTATGTTAGCAGATTAGGTTGAGTCGGGTGACCTCTCATCCACTATCCGTCCAAACTTAGACAGATTGGAGTTTTGATTATATTGATATTATTGCATAAAATTAGGGAAGTTCGCAAATGATCATTAAACTTTCAAATTGTTTTCCTTGTGGTGTTCCATGGCTTGTGAATTTGAGAAATCTATTCTTTAGACGAAAAATTTCCAAATTTTCTAAAACCCTATAATTTGTAAATTTGGGAATGTAGCTGTGTTGATGAAATTCATTGAATTCTTGGAAAATTATGAGTATTGGATATATTTGAGAATGATGAGATTATGAGATTTTGGAAAATCATGTTTTATTTTGGAATTGTTGAGAAATGTTGAATTATACTCTATATATTGCCTATTTTGAAATATTGAGATAGATATAATTGTTTTGGCAATTGGTGGAGGATTGCATTGATTTGTTGTAGAACGATTATGAAATTAGGAAAATTGAAACCATTGCAAATGCATGCATGCAATGGAATCTCATGGATTATATTTATCTCTTTTGATGTTGAGAAAACAATTGCATTCGAATTGTTGAGAACTTTGAAAATGTTGAAAAAACGGAAAAATTCCTTGGTAAATTCGATTAGGAGGTCTAGTTTGGTTTGAGAATTAAGTTTGCCTGATATCTCTGGTGAAAGTCCTAAAATACGTGCGGAATATGTCTCAGTTTCCTTCCAGTTAATATCTGGTAAAGGTATTTGGTAGTGCTTGAGAGCCTACTTGCAGACATGTACTTGGGAATTGCCAAAGTCGTATTTACTGCCCTATGTTTTGTTGAAATAAAAGCTCATTGAATATTGGTTTATGATTTCCAAAAGTGCATGGCATGATTGTTGGAAAGAAATTCTATATTTTGAGCATGGCACAACATTACATCTCATAATCATGATATTGTTATGACTCATGCACTTTATTAAGATTATCTCTGCTGGCCTTTATGCTCATCTCTAAGTGGAAACCATTTTCATGTACTGACGGTGTGCCTCCGCCAAGATGAAGACGTAGAGGATTTTGGAGTGCAAAGCTCGCTTTTGTTTTCATTTTCTTGTAAAGCAAATGGCTAAACTTGTAATGGGTTGAAACTCACTTTTAGTGAAATAGGGCAAGGCCCTTGGAAATTGTAAGCCTTTAGGGCATATGCTTTTTGTTCTTATTTATTTCTATATCTTGTAAATTACATGCTATAGATTCAAGCTTGTAGGGTTGTAAATTTATCAATGCATGTAACCTTTTTGGGATATTGGTTTGAAATACAACGAAATTGAAGTTCATCTTATTAATGTCTCTGAATGTATATTGAGTTAATGTATAGCTTCCGCATATGTAATCCAACTAATTAATGAAAATGGGTGGTAAATAGGAGATATATTTGTTGAGTTGGGTTTAATAAATTGAGGGTATTACAATCTGCATATTTAAGCAATGAAATTTCAAGCATTCTGTGACAATTCGTTTCAAGTGATTGCTCGAGCAGATATGAGGTGCTCTTAGTAGTTTGTTTTGCAGGTTGAGGAATTGCTCAAGCGAACAAGTGGCCGCTCAAGCGAACAAGTAGTCGCTCGAGCGAAGATGAGGGGTTCCCCGTATCTCATTTTGTAGGCAGAGATACTGAGAAGCCTCATTCATTGCTCGAGCGGTGAAAAGATCACTCAAGCGGCCTGTGTTAATTCAATAACTCAAAAGTCAATTTTTAGATCATTTCTTTCACTTTTCCTCTTCTCTCTACTTTCCTCTCTTTCAAATTCTGAAAACCCAAGATTCCTCTCTCTATATATCTCTCATTTCACTAAGATTCAAGCCTAAATCCCTTGCAAGAAGTGGAGTCTACTTGAAGATCTTACTTTCTACTGATTAGATTTTTGATTCTACGAAGGATTCTTCCTAAAGTCTAGCTTTCTTGCTCTTTTCTTGAGGTAGACTTACTTTTAACTTAGTATCTCTTTATTTTGAGGATGATTATTTGGTATTGTTGTGACCATGATACTTTATTTTAATGATTGAGTATAAATTGAGTTTTATGTTTACCAAAAAGAGATTTTATCCAAATTTTTATCAAAATTTCAAACAAACTTTTATGGATCATGAGTATTGATGTTGAGAACTATCATATATATGAAGAGGGTGTAAAAGCCCCAAATTTATTAAAAACCCTAGTTTTGAATTTGATGAAAAATGATGTTTTGATGGAATTAACTTTCAAATCATGAAATTTAATAAACATTAGACATAAATAAGTGGATAACTAGATTTTTGGAGTACATTATTAACATATGTTGAATTGAGAATTGTGGATTTGGAAATTGTTAATCCGTGTATTGTATATTTTACTATTCATCTCATGTATCTATGAATGCTTGGTTACTTGGAAGGTGGTAAAAAGTGAGAGGTAAATAGTGTATGAGACCGGACAGAGACTCAGTTTTTGAGAATGATGTGTTGTGTTGGTATTTGCGCTGGGAGTTTAGGTGCCCAAATGCCATGTTTTGAGCTTATCGCCGGACGAATGTGGGAAAATATTTGTGGGTGTCCATTGGTTTTGCCATATAATAGTCAATAAAAGTGAAAAAACGGATGATTTTTGGTGCCGATCACTCACTGTATTAACAGCTGGCAAATGTGGTAAAAGTTTTGGTTATAAATCTATGTATACGTAGTATGGGGCTCCTACGAGGGATTCATAACATATTTACCATCCCAGTGTTGAGAAAGGTTTTCAAGTGGAACAAAGATGTATTTTTTTTTTCTTGTCCTTTTTAATTTTTGAAAATAAATTTTAAATTGTGCTTTGGATATGAGAATGCCATATGGATGTTCAAGTAATTAGATACTCTGTTAAATATATCTCTACTGCGCATATAACTCATTCCTATCTAACTAACATTTTCAGGAATTTGTGATATACCACTGCCTTGGTGAGAAGGAGTAGACCCTTTTGTTTTGATTGGAGCACCGAGGCTCATGGATGTTTAATGTGAAAGTTATACGTGAGTCCACTTTTGTTGTAACAAGGCCATGCCTTAAATTTTTGTAAGCCATTAAGGCAACTTATTTGTATCCTCTAATTTGTTGAACTATGTCATATGAAAGTGTAATTAATTTGATGAATGGAACTGTAAATGGAAATCTTAGTTCAATGAGAAAGAGGACATTTTGGGTTAATGTTATTATGATAATGATAAGATTTCGGTCCAACCATGTTGTAATTAATGCTTTACATCAAATTATTTTGGGACATTACACATTCTGAGAGTAATATATGATTGATCTTGAAGAAAATGTCTATTTCCTTCTTATTTCAAAAATAAATTTTCAACTAAGAAGTCATTTTCTAAAAATGACAATTGAATAAATTATTTTTGGTTAAAAATGGCAAGAATGTGATAGCTTTTATATTTCATGGTTACTGATTGACTATTTTCCAATTTTCATATAATGGGATTTTTAGATAGAACTCATTTGTCTCTGGAGGTAAAACTAAGTTTTATCAAACTATATGAAGCCTGGTATCAACTAATGCATCAATAGTGTAAAAATGACAGCTCGAAAGTTTGAATAATAATTCAACGAATGAATTTATAAGGCTGACTTTTACAACTTGTTCAAAAATTTCTGAAGGTTTTTTTTATCCTTGTTTTCATTTATTTTTTAGATTATTTATTTTACTTTTTAAGTTTATCATCTAATAATCATCTTTTCATCAATTCTTATTTATAGTGATAGATAAATTATCTATAAAAACCACTTTAGGTTTTTGTTGTTCTAAAATGTAAATGTTTTTTTATGAAAATTTGTTTTTAATAGAGATATTTATTGTTTTGTATCCTATTATTTTTTTATCTGAATTTTCTTGTATAAAAAGTTCTTCTATTTTAGCTTTATCTTTGTTTTTCATTTTTTTCAAACTACTAGCAAACTAGATTTGGTAAGAAGATCGTTCGTTAATTTTCATTTAGGTTTTTCAAGATAAACATCTCATTTTTTTTAAAATTGTTAAATTCTTGAGATTTTTTTCAATATAAAGTTTTTCTAATAACTCATGTTTTAGGACATGATAATTGTTTTACATAAGAAGATTAATTGTAATTAATCTAATTACCTAAAAACAAATTGCATTAATCACTCTATACATAAGCTTATAATTAATATCAAAGTCACTAATACCTTGAGTTTGGACTATTAATTCTAATGCCCGATTAAGATTATAATCATCCAATACTAAGAAATGATTTAGTTTGATAGTGAACTAAATTGATCCATTATACAAATTACTTTAAATTTCTCCTATTAAAGCTTTTTTCCAAAGCTAAATCATCTATTATCCATGACAACACTTAATATTAGATTACAATTTTTGTCTAAAGATATAGGATCTAAACTGACTTTTATAAGTCCTAAATCACCGTAGTCATATTTTTTATTACGATATTGTCTGATTTTATTCATATCAAACAATGTTAGATGCACAATATTTATTTATTTTTTATATATTTATTTATTTATTTATTTTGGTATTACCAACTTAAATTCTTCCTTAAAAATTTTTTATATTTATTTTACTTCAAAGTTTGACTGTTGAATTTTTATAGATTTCATTAATTTGAATCTTAAGCATTTTTCAATCATGTAACAAAAATTTTATTCTTCAATTTCACTTTCTCTTGTATCAGGAAAATGGATCATTCCATTTTTACCATTTGAGTTTATTTTCATCATGAAAATAGTTATTGTTAAAGTTTCTTCTAAGTTTTGTTCATCCTCTTCATCAGAACTATATTCAAATTCTGATTCATATTCTGACAAGAGTTCTACTACTTCATTGTCAAATTCTATTTTATATCCCGATATTGGTTATTCAAATTCTGATTCATATTCTGACAAGAGTTCTACTACTTCATTGTCAAATTCTATTTTATATCCCGATATTGGTTTGTATTTCTCTTCAGAAAATAATAGTTATTTAACATGTTCTCTTTGTTTATTAAGATATATCTATTTGCAAAGTGTCTCTTCTCCCATAAAAGCAAGATTTACATTCTTCATAGGATTATTTTTTTTCTAGACATAGAGGCTTCTTGTTTTTGTAAATTTATTAGATTTCTTTCTAATATGTACCCAATGTTTTTTTTTTATATATATATAAATCTTTTTTCACAATTTTTTTTTTCTTTTTACCAATGGTTTAGATTTTTATTTTTTATCACAATAATACCTCCCTACTATGCCTTCTATTTTTTAACAGCTACAATCCATATATGTTTTTCTTTTTTCTTTTTTTTTTTTTCATATTGTAATAACTTCTCGTACAGATGTTATTCTTCTTTCTAAAGAATTATAAATTGACTATAAATTGTTTTTGCTAGTAAATTGCATTTCCCAAGTCTAGTTTATATAATTATTTTTATATTCACTAGCAAAATTTTTGAAATAACATATATCACATATTTGTATTTTAGTTAGATTTGCAATGATATTTTTTTTCTTAAATTGAATTCCCAATTGAGAGTTATTCCACAAAATTCTCTTTTAAGATTATCTAACATAAACATGATACTCTCTTCTACACTCATTAATGCAAATCATTGAGTTCTTATATTATCATTATATGACAGAATATACGGAAATTTTGCAACTTGACTTCTTAGAATAGTTTTTACAAAAGTATTTAAACTTTGTATGTGTATAGCTTGTTCTACTATAACGATTCTCATTGCTTGAACCCCTTATCTATAACCTCCTATATGTTAGTTACATAGTCAAGATCAAGATATATTACTTCTTATGTGTAACGTCTGATATGTTAGGTCTAGATAAAAATATATTATGTATTTTGTAACAAGTTAATTTTTTATTTTTTATTTTATTTATTATTATTATTATTTTTTTTTTTGCAACTTTTATAATAATCATATTTCAGGAGTTTCTTATGATTATTGTCTTCCTAAATTTTTTTCTTTTTTGAAAATTTTTTCATCTTGATCTCCAAAAATATTCATAAAATTTAGATTTCCACGGAAATTCGAATCTCAAAATGCTTTATATATTTTGGATATTTTTATTTTTCTTTCTGATTGGTAGTGTTGTTCCTTTAACATTACCAAATTAATTGAATCTCTTATTAATTTTTTAAATATTTTTTCTTTTTCATACATATTCATATATTTATTTAAATATTTTTGAATATCATCTAGTGTTAGTTTTTCTAAAGAATTTTTTGGTTCAGAAGTAGTACCAGCCACATCTTTTGCTTCTTTTGTAGCTTTTACATTTTGTTCAATGACGATAAAAGTTCCTCATTTTTTATTAAAATTTTTTATTTCTTTTTTTTTTCTTTTTTTGTTGTTAGGGAATTTTCTTTTATTTATTTTAATTTTTTAATATTTGGCCAAAAGTCCCTCATTGATTCCCTTTAAAGTGAAAAGGACAATCCAAACTTTTTAATTTGTAACACCCCACCCACCTCGCGGGGAGAAAAAGCACCTCTTTCATGAAGACAAATAAATTTGTCTTCATTTTTTTACCTCTTTCATGATTACAAAAAAATTTGTTTTCATTTTTTTTTAATATAGATAATCTTACACTTACTAACTACTTTTATTTAATTTGTAACACCCCACCCACCTCGCGGGGAGAAAAAGCACCTCTTTGATGAAGACAAATAAATTTGTCTTCATTTTTTTACCTCTTTCATGATTACAAAAAAATTTGTTTTCATTTTTTTTTAATATAGATAATCTTACACTTACTAACTACTTTTATATTTCAAATTTTAAAATGATATAAATTTTGATATATATATATATATATTGCTTTTAATAAAATTAATAGTTTTAGAATTCTCTTCTCAAGATCTATTAAATAAGATCCATATTGGCTATAAATTTTTTTAAAAAAAAATTCTTTATTTTTTTTCCTGTTCAAACTAATGTAAATAATAAAATTTACTTCATTTCACAGTAAATGTGAAACACAATCAAATTTTACTGTTTACATCAATTACAATGTAATTAAAAAATTTAAAATTCCCAAGATATTGATTTGTAATTATATTTCAATTTCAAACAATGAATAACAATCTCAATCAAATAATCAAAGATAAATCGACACAATGACTTAACATGGGAAAAACCACAATTGGAACGCCTTCAATTGTGATAAAAGATTACAGGTCAAAGCCACAAAATAATCCACTAAAGAGATAAAAAAGAATAACACAAGTGTACTCAATTACCTAGCGAATCCATGCCCGAATTGAACCGATCCCAATGTGCTTCTTCACCACCGTCTTCACCTCGGAATTGTCTTATCCAAAGTTGAATCCACAACGCTAATATCGAATCTACGACGATGAGCCACTTCGGAATCTACCAAAGTTTCTGGCCCAAATTTTCATGAATCCACTGAAGAACAATTGTCTTTTTTATGAATAAAAAAAAACAAACCAACCCCCTTGATGATGTTGTTATAAAATTTATGGATCCATTGATCACTCTTAAATTATTAAAGAAACACTCATAAAGCACCCTCAAATATAAAACACTTTTTTTTTTTTTTTTTCCCCTTCCTCTTTGAAAATTTGGACGGCTCAAATCCTAAAACGAACAAACAACACACTTTATAGCAAAATGGATCGCGAAGATCGCTCGGGCGCACACTTCACCGCTCGAGCGGTGTGAGTAAAGACAGTGCAAAACATATAAGCAAATCGCTTGAGTATGAATTTTACCGTTCGAGCGGTAAAATTTTCTTCCCAGAAGTTCAGGCGTTCTGCAAAAGTACTGGATGATCTTTTTCTCTGCTCGAGCGCACAAATGACCACTTGAAAAGTCAAACAACTTTGACTACATTTTTTCTTTTTGCTTCGGGGATACTGCCCCTCGACCCCGCCGTGGTACTACCCTGGACCTGCCATTGGACGCTGCCTCCTGGACTCCCGTGAACTGACCGGCCAGCTTGATCCTCGTAGATAGTCAGCAAAGTGGCAATTTGGGTTGGATTCACACCTAAGTACTCATAGCCTCACTAAAATAAAAGAACGAATAAAATTACAATTGAAAAGAGTTTTGTCAAACGGGATTGCCAATTACAAAAACTTAACAGTAATTTTTTTTTTATTAAAGAATTTCATAGTCAATGTGAATCTTGTTTGATAAATCTTGATGAGAATATTCTAAAAATAGTAATTTTATTAAAAATCGACATATAGATCAAAAGTTATATTAATTTAAAATATTAAATTAGTCACTAAGAATTTTTTTGTAATAGTGGTGTGTACTGAGTTCTTCAAGAAAAATTTTATATACTTGTTCTTAATGCATTAATATTTTATTATGAAGGGGTTTTGACCAAATTCTCTAATTTTTTAATACTCATGATAGCATGATTTCTATAAATATTTAAAGTTTTATTACTCACATCCATTAAATTATTTAATATTCATATGATTTCAATGGGACTGGGCATCCCTCCAGTCCATGATTGGACTGGAAAGTACTGTTAGACTTGTGAGGGTCTACCATAGGTCCCGTTTTTATAATCTGAACCGTTTAATGTGTAAAATTTGTCGAGTACTATATGCATGTAAAAAAAATTACGTTGATCGGATATCAATAGCTATCTCATCAGATCATATTTCTATCAATCGTTTATTTTTCACTGTCTATTTTTTCTATACAAAACTAATTTGATCACGTAGCTATCAATATCTGATTAGCGTGATTTCTTGTAGCTATATAATATTTAACGAGTTCTACAAATTGAACGGTTCAAATTGTCGAAACGGGACCCGTGGTGAGTCCCCACTGGCCCAACAGTACCTTCTAATCCGATCACGAACTGAAAGAAAGCCAACCCCATTTCAATTTTATTATTATTTATATGATTGAGATGTATAAAAAAGATTATATATTTATTATATCATACATTAAGTATTGAGAGTCTCATAAGGTCATGAAAGAAGTAATTTAAAATTAAAGTTAAGCTATGAAAATATATTAATTAAGTTAAGATTACTTTATAATTTATGAAACCTAAAAAGATTTTCTCTCTTTTTTTTTCTATTTTTTTTTTTTAACAAGATGATACCTACCTCACTAAATAATTTTCAAAAATTTTGCTAATGCGTTAGTTGCAAGATACATATATTAATTATATCCCCGTATAGTATACCCCACAGAACACAGTGCCCACCAACCGTTAATGTGTCAGCTTCCGTCACGCTAAACCAACTTGCCTTGTGGGTATTATGCTAAAGAAAAATGCTTTAGAACTCTAATTTTTGAGTTTTAAAAATAATTTTAATGAGTTAGTAGTGGATTCTACTCACAGTAATATGATGTTTTGATTTTGATTTGTTTTTATTTTCTTTTATTTGTTCATTACCATGTCATTAGTGCTCTATTAGAGTACTAAAATTAGTGATCTGAATCATTGCTGTATGCTAAAATGAGACATTTAATAAATTTTTGAATTAATTATTTAAAAGTTTTATTTGTAAATGTTATAGTAATTCAGGTTGTATTTAAGATTTTTTTTGAACCAATAAGGTATCGTTTGAAAATATGCTATTTTAGTAATTTTTTGACTTTTTGACTAAAATATGAGGTAAAAAAAAACTAGTATGTTTGAGATGACTTTTTAATTTTTTACGAAAAGATGTGCAAAAAGTAGAGAGAAAATAAAATTTTTAACTTTTTGGTATAGTTTTTTTTGGTGACTTTTAGGCTAAAAAGTGATATTACCAAACGAGGCCTGTATTTAGTAAAACTAAGAATGCTGTCAGTTTTTCTCAATTTTTTAAACTAAGAACATTATTTAATTTTGAATGGTAATATTTCAAATAATTGTTTGACTAAATGTTTAAAAAAAACAGCATGAGATTAAACGTTATTACTCTTTTACTTATTAGTTTGATTCAACTATCTAATAAAACTAATAACATTATCAGTTTGTTCCAGTTTTAAAACTGAGAACATTATCAATTTTTTTCATTTTTAAAGTTTTTTTTTTTTTTTTTCAGTTTTGCATATTAATATTCCATCATCATATAGACACAAGATTTTTAATTTTGCACAAAAAAATTTCTGTTTTTTCAATTTTTTTTTTTTTAACAAGCATTGCTCATAAATTTTTATTTATTTATTTGAAAGTTGATATTTTAAAATTTTGAAAATCAAAATAAATGTCAAATTATCATGTTTCTTTATAGATGATCATAAATAATGAACAATCATTATTTGAATGGTAATTCCAACTATTAAAAATTTAATGAGATTTGAAGGTCAAAAAATTCTTAGTCAGGACTTAATAAAATATAAGTTCATAAATTAGAATTTATGTGTAAATGCGTCTAAATTTTTTAAGATCTCTGTATATAGAGAAAGCTGGTATTGGCATGACAATGATAGTTGAACAGAATTACAAGAAGATGGGAGAAGAGGAAAAAAATCACCAACACATGGACAGGTGTACAAGTGACACTTGTATCCTCATAGCCTTTTATTTGCACCCTATGTGTGGATAATTTTTTTTTTTCCTTCTCCTACCTGCATCTAGTTCCTCCTTATAGTACTACGTGGTGTCCCAAAAGTATTTGTGTTTGGTAAAGAAGTAATTAAAGAATATAAGGAGTGTAGTGAATTGTGATGACTAAAGAATAAATTTATTCTCATTGAGTGATTGTGAAGACTTACACTAAAATATTGACCAAGAAAATCTGAATTCTTACCACTAAACCAATCACTCAGTGGTGACATGAAATCAAAGCAAGTAATTGCTCAATCTCTTAGGTCATATTATTTTGCAAATAAGAAATTGAATATGATTATTTTATCTTGAGATAAAAGTATATACTTTGTTAACTATAATAACATATTTCATCTTAAAATGAGACAACTTATTCCATGATAAAACTTTCCTTGGAAAATGAATCAAATGCCTTCTTGGAATAAATTATTTTAAACTATAAGTTATCATGTCTTATTCTATCCGCCAACCAAACATGGTTAGAATGAAGTGACATATGTGTGGTAGTTGGGTTAGAGTTGAACCACATAATTAAGCCACAGAGGTTTGGCATCTGGATTTTGCAAAGTCTGGTGTGGACTGGTCTGGACTGGTCTGGTCTGTTCTGGTAATGTTCCACATAATATGCCAAAACTTTGGCAGCATGGAGGTCAATTCAATTCTTTGTATGAGAGAAAGAGAGTGGTCCCTACTGACAGTCCAAAAAGCATAGATGCATATGCATGAAATTTCTACCAACTTTCCTCTGTGGGGTCTTCTTCTTCTTCTGTAGTTGAGCCTCTCAGAATGCAAGTGGTGTGCCCATCTAAAAATAAAAATAAAAATAAAATAAAATAAAAAAAGAAGGCAAGTTGTGTGTGGGAGTGGTGAAAATGAATTTTTAAAAAAATGCAAGTTGTGTGTGGGAGTGTTTGAAATGTCGTCGTTCTTTTTTCAGTCTCAATGGACCCCGCAATTCCGCCGAACTCACATGCCATGCACAATTTGAAAGATCCACTAGCCTTCTATAATATACTATTCAAAAACAATATACAAATATTCTTTTTTTAATTCATTTTTTAGATTTAATAATATATAAATAATATAATTAGTTGGCAATTAAAAAAGATATGAGACATAGTATTACTTTTAATATCTTAATTAATTACCGCATCGCTGACTTTAAAAATTGAGTTTAATTTTTTTGATCTTAAATAGCAATACTTTGTACTATTTGGTATAGTAAACATAGTTGGTCAAGGGTACTTAAAATCCCTAAATTTTTTTCAGTTGTAATAAGTTTGTTTAGTACAGCTTATGTGACTTAAAAGTTATCGAAAAGTATAAATCAAAAGTACTCATCCCTCAATTTTGGAATAATTAGTTTTTCAATTTATTTATTTTATTTTTAATTAATAAATTATATATATAAATTATACCAACACCAACTTTTAAAATAAAATATTAAAACAAAATTATGAATAAGCTGTACCAACAACACAAATATATTCACATTCAATGTAATGGGTCGTGAGTGATAGGAAAATTGATGGATGGTTGTGGGTTCTAGAGGGGAAAAAATATAAATAGATCAAAGATTTTTTCGCCCGAAAACAGGCCAAATCAGATTTTTTTGATGGAAGCCCACATGAGATTAACAGCAAAACCCCAACCCCCCCCCCCCCCACAAAAAAAAAAAAAAAAGGGGGAGAGAATGATTGGACTAAGTTATGATAAAATAAAAAATAAGGGTAAAATCAATAAGGGATTGATTCCTTTTAAATTGTCATCTTAATTTGAGAGTGTTTGCACTTAGTACATTTATTTTGAGACTGATTTCAGTGATCTGAATAATTTACTCTTTAAGATTTGTTGAGTATAATATTCATATAAAAACCCAAAATGATTCAACATTGATAGCTATATATTTGAATCATATTTGTTTTTTTTTTAAATGGACGATAAATATAATTTTAAAAATAGGCATCCATTTTTTGTAATACAAAAATTGATTCAAACATAGAGCTACTAATGCCTGATCGTCTTAATTTTTTGCATGAATATTATACTCAACGAGTTTTAAAACAAACGATGCAATTCGAAATCGGATCCAAAATAGATATATCAAATCCAAACACTCTCTCACATTGAGATGACCAATAAATGAACCCCAATCAATAATTGAAACTAAAATGTTTAAAACTGATACAAAGAGCGAATTAGTGTATAATTTATCTAAACTTGTTTTTTATTAATGGTCATTCCATTTCTGCCCACTATTTTCTTTCAGTTCACAAACTTAATAAATAAAATTTTAATTACAATTACACCATCAAGCAAAATGATTAACAAGAACATTAGTACATGCTGCATTTCAATTCGTTCAATAGTCCTTATCTGAATCAAGAATTTTTATTATAGGGTTGCTTATTTACTGACATTTTAATTTTTTTTTTATAAAAATATGTAAAAATAAATAAAAATAAAGAGATGATATGATAATTTGTAACAAATAAACAAATAAGATACTTATTTAGATTGTTGCCAAAGTATAGTAATTTATATTTGAACCGTAGATTTTGGTTCTGTACAAAGTTTTGCAATCATAAAATTGTGTAAACTAAGAAAATTTGGTGGGTACAATAAAATGAAACCAAACTGAACATAAAGGCACCCTTCTATTATTACTTTTTTTGACAACTATTTATATTTGGCCTCCTACATTTTTATTGAGAGTAACAGTGTCTACAGAATTAGTCTTCTTCTTTTTCTTCTTTCTTTTTTCTTTTTTGAGAAAATCAACACTCCTTTTTTTTTTCGAAATCCAAGAAGTTGGCTTAATGGTGAAGACTTAGGCTTAGGACGTGCTCTCTCAAATGTCTTAAGTTCAAAACTTCATAAATACGAACAATTTTTTTAAACCAATCCATACGGCACATTTGTGATGATTTTAATTGGGACTCCTACTAGTCAACGAAGGAATTGGTCCCTGGATTAATCAGTCCAACAAATCAAATACTGAGTTGTAAAAAATAAAAATTAAATAAAAGAAAACCTCAACTTACGGGGCCAAATCAGAAGACTTCAAGAAATTTATTATGGGCTAGAGAGAGGACTTGACAGTTAGGAGGTGTCTCCCCCAATCGGGCCCAAATATGTTGTTGTGTCTCACCCAATTAGGCACAAAGGCAATGGTTTCCCAAAGACCCATTTGTTTCAATCCCCTACGAAATGAGAGGGTTCTATTTGCAGGAAAAAAAAACGAAAAAAAAATAAAATAAATAAACTTACTGATAAGTTTCATGTACCAAGTTCAAGACCCAACTAATTTTCAAACAAAACACTTGCACCAATTAGTCTAATACATTTTTAATTGTTACCAAAAAATCCTTTTCTTTTTTTTTTTAATTTACAAACACTGTTCACATCTTACTACCGTCGGACTTCCGTCAAACGGTCGCCGGAGACTCGTCGGAATGTTCAACATCGCCGGAGACTCGTCGGAATGTTTAAAACATGTTATGAAACTGTAAAATTTTACAGTTCTAAAGAATGTTATAAAACTGCAAAATTTTACAGTTTTAAACCATGATTCATTCCAGCACCAAAAAAAAAAATTTGAAACTGCAAAATTTTACAGTTTTCACTGCCTGTAACTAAAACTCAAAAATTACTTGTTCAGAATTCGAAAATTTTCTCATTACAAATCTGTGTGATATCTGTACAAA
The DNA here is from genome assembly GCA_025200525.1 of Camellia lanceoleosa. Taxonomy (NCBI): domain Eukaryota; kingdom Viridiplantae; phylum Streptophyta; class Magnoliopsida; order Ericales; family Theaceae; genus Camellia; species Camellia lanceoleosa. The sequence continues at coordinate 143,422,409 of CM045770.1, forward strand.
TTTGAGTCATTACAGATCTGTTTCAATAATATTATAGATCTATTTCATCATCAACAACAACAATCATAGATCAACAACTATCCCAAAAAAAATCTGTAAATAGAGAGAGAAAGAGAGAGAAATTGACAAAGATATATACACAAATCTGTTCAACCTAAGCATAGATCTGAGGATGAGCGTCTTTTTGTTCTTGTTCTTCATCGTCTTCTTGTTTGATCAGATCTTCGGCGTCAATAATAGATCTGCGTGGTGGAAGCAAAAAACAGAGAGAGAGAGGGGAAAGGACTTTTGGGTGTACTCAAAAAGTTATGGGATTAAATGGTGTTCACATGTTCCACATGGGACCTGTGGGTAATTTCCCCAAAAAAAGATGTTAATTAAGCCCAATTTTTTAATAGATTTTATTAAATTATTTAAAATTATAATTTACTCTCAATATATTTTATATTTTTTTTTTCAAATTATCTTTCAAGGTACACTCAAATAATAATAATATACAAATCAAAAATCCCAAGTTACATTACTTTGAAAAATTTTTTGAAAAATTCCTACATAGATTTCTCATTACAGTTATTCATTTTGTTCACATATAAGGAACGACGACACTGACGAAGGAGAACAACAAAACATATGCCTCTATTCATCTCTACCTCGTCATTCTCTTTCAATCTGATAATATTAATATATAATAATATCAAATATATATATATATACACACACATTCATAGATATGATTTATAGACTATTTGGCCAAATGTTGTTTTGGTGGTTTTTTTTTTTTTTTTTTGTATATGCGAGATCTTTTTTGTTAGATAAACATTCTCACCTGAAAACTCAAAAGAATAAAATCATAATGCTTAAACCTACAATTCCCAGCAAACCTAATTGAAGCTATGATAAAAACAATCATCCAAATAATCGAAACTTCAATTCTATCTTTTCCCAACTTTTTTTTTTTATAATTTTTTTTATGGCAACTATTACTTTTATCTCAATATTCCATTAAAATTAGCAAGATAAAATGAAATTAATCAGAAACAAATTACTATTAGAGAAATATAAAAGACAAGTTCTATTGTTGAATCTGAAGCTCTAATTGATTGATAAAAAGACCCAAAATAAAAAAATAAATACATAAAAAGAAAACTATAACAACACGATAAGAAACAATGATGTTGATATAATAGTGAGTTTTGGTGGGATGAATTAGAGTGTTGGAGTGAGGATGAAAATGAAGAGAAAATCATTGAAACTTGGGGAAGAAGATGAAGATAGTTGAATATGAACAATACGTATAAGTGGTTTGGGTGTACCATGAGGGAAAAAAAAGAAGAAGAAGTTATTTTAGGATTTAATGTGTATTATCTTTATTTGTAAATTTACAATAGGATATAATTGGAGTTAAAATTTTAAAATTTAAGTTGGGTATACTGAGCTATTATTTGGGTGCAAATAGAACCACCTCGAAATGAGAGATCATCCGTGAGAGCGATGAGTCCACATATTCAAAAACACCCTATGGTGATTCTATTTACAAAAAAAAAAAAAAAATTATTCAATACGTCTAATTTGTTAGTATTTTCTAATTAGATGTTCATGTGATAAATCCAAATTTAAATTTTCATTTTCCGAAAGTCCACGTGCTAAAACATTATCCATAAGGACAAGCTTTTGCAAAATGACCAAAATACCTATTCCTAAGCATGCATACATAAAACAAGGATCTGTTGACAATGACGTGTGGGAATACGTTGGCCTATTTTTTCAAACTCTCTATTATTTTTTCCTATATGTTTAATTTTATTTTATCTATTTAAATTGTGATATAAATTTGTAGATATATATATAGAGAGAGAGAGAGAGGAGAGAGAGAGAGAAAGGAAAGAGGTATTGATATTTGTTCAATTGGTCTAGAGAGAAGTAAAAACTCTAGAGACATAGAGAGAAGCAAGGGCTAAGGACTTTAATGCCTCGATTTCCTCTACCACCACTAGGTCATCGTCGGCGAAATCTCACTGTGGCGACACCACATTGTCGTTTACCTCTCCAACGATGGTGTAGGCCACTCATCTTACTTCCCTCGTGATTTCTCTCTTCTCTTTCTCTCTCTCTCTCTCTCTCTCTCTCTCTCTCTCTCTCTCTTATTTTTAGAGAAACTCAATAATGGAGGAAGAAATGATAGCAACGATAGAAATGGAGATCTTAAGAGAAATGGAGATCATCCTCATCGCCATCGTCTCTTCTTCCATTGTTGAGTTTCTTTAAAAATAAGATAGAGAAAGAGAGGGAGACCTACCGCCTCCCTCGTCATGTCCGTTGTAACGCCCCATATTTAATAATGTTTGATAAACTCGGATTAACTCATTAATATAATCCAATTTCCAATTAATCACGCCCATTACATGTGTATATGACATAAGGCTTCCAACATTCATACAATCATTTAAATCTCTTCACTTGTATTCATTGTACTCGAAAGATTACAAAATATTCCATATGTAGTTATACATTCAACATCTCCTAAAACATGAATATATAGCATGTGGTGTGTAGACGCCCCATTTTTGACCGTCTTTAAGACTTGGACGTCATCGTTTGAACACCCGATGATTGTGCTCGCTCGTGTTCGTTCTGAGTCCTTGAAGGTCTCTGTTGAGCGCCTTGCCTTCGAGCCTCTCAATTTGTCTGTCTTGTGCTTGGTTGTGGGCCAGGAGCTTGTTGCTTCACTTCTGGATGAGAGGGTGGCTTGCCGGTCATCCCCAATGTCCATCGGCCATGGCTTATGCCTGCTGGCCATCAATGGTGACCGGTCGGCCACACTGATGGCCGGTCAGCCACTAATGATGGCCAACGGCCATTTTTCTCATTTTTTAGATATTTGTTTGCGGTTGTGCATTTGTTGATCACTGATGCTCATCTCCATACACGTGTATGGAGGGATGAATACAAGCTTTTGGCTTGTTTTTCTATATAATTGGGGGTCTCTCCCCCATTTGAGGGGTTACAAAAATTTGTGAGCAAATTTCCTCTCTCTCTCTCTCTAGAATTCTCTCTCTCTCTCTCTCTCTCTCTCTCTCTCTCTCTATTTTGTACTTGAAAGTGAGAATTCTCTACACTTTTGTTCTAAGACGCTTAGCCAAACACCTTCATCTTGGAGCTGAGGTTCTTGGAGGCTTTGTTTGAGCTTCTAAGGTTGGTTGTAGCTCAGAATTGTGGTTGTTTAAGTGTTGTGCTTCAAAGCAAAAAGGAGAATTCTAGGGAAATGGTCACCGACAGCCACAAACAGTGGCCGACAACCACCTATGGTAGTCAATCGGCCATCAGTGTAAAAGTTGTTCAAAGTGTTCCTGAGGTGGAGCAGAAGCAGTCTGAAATTTGGTGTAATGTTCAGAGATCAAAGCAAAGTGCAAACAGAGGCATCCAAAGGCAAGGCGGTGGATTTTCGGAGGGAAGCCAACCGAGCATGCATGCGTCCCTCGCCCTCGAGGCCATTTAATTGTTTCAATTAGTTAGCATAGCTAATTATTTGATTCAATTGTTGTAATATTTTAATTAGCTTAGCATAGCTAGTTATTCATTGTGTTGTAATAGTTAATTAGCTTAGAATAGTTAATTAGTTGGTTTGTAATTAGAAATTTGAGCAAGGAATCCGTGAAATCCCTAATCCGATCCAGTCCAGTCCAATTCAGTAGGTTTGGATTGGTTTTTTAAATCCGTAGTTCGATTCTGGATTGAAAAATTAAAATCCGTAATTCACGGATTGGTTCCGGGTTGGAACCGATCCGAACCGTATACAAATAGTCTATATTTTTATTATACACCCCCCTGCATAATATCTTCTCTTATTTCATACAAAACTTAAATCCAAACCTAAACTTGCATAGTATCTTCTTTTATTACTTTTGTTTGCTAGTTTTTAGTGTTAATTTGTAATGGTCTAAATACTTATGGTGAAACTAGTTTTCTTATGGTTGTTTAAATTTTAGAACAGTTTGTCGCTATTATAAAAAGACATGTTGCTATTGTGAAACTAATATAGTGCTATATTTATATTTTTATGAAATTAAAGTGTTATATATATTTTTTTTTATTTAATTATGTAAATTCGTGGTCCTAAACCGATCCAATCCGTGTTTAAATGGATTGGTTCGGATTGGTTCCACGATTTAAACGGATTGGATTGGTTCCAATTTTTCAAGATCCGTAGATAACGGATTGGTCCTGATTTTACTCCAATCCGATCCAATTCGGCCCATGCTCACCCCTATTTGTAATAATTAGCTTAGCTTAGAGTAGCTTAGCTTATTTATTCGGACCCTCATTCGCGAGGGTACAATGTTATAATAAGCGTGTGTATGTATGCATGTCTTCCAACCTCACGTCTTTCTCCCTTTTACTTAACCGCTTTCGATGGTTAGTTTAGTGCACGTTTTGATTAGCATACCTTGTGCTTGCATGTTTGCATCATTCATTGTCTTGCATGCATCGAGGCTCGGCGCATCATTCAAACTGCATCGTATTTCAATACTTATTTGAATCCGTGTTTCAAAGCATGTTATCAAATTGTTGCATTCATATGCCATCTTAGATAGCCGAGCCTATTAGTTGTATATTGCATGTGTTGCATTAAGCATTTTGTATAGTTAGGATCATGCATTCTTTCTAACTAGCTTTTGTTTTGGCTCGGAGTACTCGGTAAACTTTTACGCTTTAGCATACTTGCATGAGTGTGAGTGTTGCCATGATAGCATGCTTGCCATGAGGCTCTTTGCTTAAGTGCTAAACTGCATGAGTGTCTGTGGGTGAAGGCTTGGTTGCTTGAATTGGAACAATTCGATAAATGTGTGTTTTAAGCCCACTTTGCGAAGTGGCAAATAATCATGTTTTAAGCCCACCTGAGGGTGGCAAATCCGTGTTTTAGCCTATTTGAGAGTGGCACCTTCAAACCATTTTCGAAAACAAACATGAGTTGTTTTGTTCCAATTCTCACGATTTAGTCTATACTTGTATGTGTGCGTCACATAGTAAAGTTAGACCAATAATCAGAATAAAAACACATGAGGTTTATAAAACAACATATCATGTTAGTAGAGGCCGATCCTTTGATCGGGCGAGTGGGGGGTGCTCATGTCATGACCTTCCCCTCTCGTACCCAAGTTCTCGGCGAGGCAACTTTGGTGATGACGGACCGCGTGGTCTTTGGCACGAGTCGGTTTCTTAAATTTGCCAAAAATAAAATATTCAGGTGTCGACTCTGTAATCTGGCAAAGTAGTCCAGTTTTAGCATTATTTGATTTAAAATCTGATTTTCTAAAATAATTTGCCGGATTTGACTCTTTGGTGTTTATCAGTCTCACATTGCACTTTGTGAGATTAGATTCAAGACCGTGATAGGAGTCCGAACTGCAGGACCAATTCGAGCATCTTCGACAAGGGGCGCGCGAAGAAAGTCGAGTCTACAGTTTCTGATGACTCTGCTGGGGATTTAGAGAACTTGACTCGAACTCATGATATGTTGTTTTATCTACATTTATGTGTTTCTTTGCATTGCATTTGCATAGGTGCGCCTAAGTCATAGTGTTTGCCATCTGCTATTCTTGAACGGTTTGCCAGAGGCTTGCTTGGGAAAGCGTGCCATAAGGCTGACCGGTTGCAGGCTCTGCCACAATGGGAACACAAACCTTGGATCTGGACTACCGTTGTACCATTTGATCCTTCTTTCACTTCTCGGTGTTAGGAGCGAGAGGTATATTAGGTGGTCTTGCTGAGGCACCCTTTTTTGACCAATTAACTTAGTTGTATATCGGAAGCCATAGAGACTGTTCCAAACTAGGACAGGTTGCTCACCCGAATGCAGGATTGTTTGAAGCGCATGCGTCGTGGTGAAATCCTAGCTCCTAACGAAACTAGGACAGGGAAACCCTACCCCCACCATAGGGGTATTTTGGCTCTCTCTTGCTTGATATGTGCTTTTAGGGTGTGTCTCTACAGGAATGTATGTATCAGTTGCAAGTCTGGGCATCAGTTTGAGGATATCAATTTTGAGGTAGAAAATTTGGGGCCAATCGAGATTCGGCTTATGATTTCATATGTGTGATGTCTCTATCTAAGTCGAGTCTTTGTGCATTTGCCGATTGTTGTTTCCTTTTTCTTTGTATTTTTCTTTTTGCAAGGTAGTATTGCACAATTGCTTCCGATGAGGCGAATACCCCGAGCACTCTGGACCGGAGTAAGGCGGCTTTATCGATCCGGGATCTTGTGAGAAGACGACAAGTGTTTGCTTCGCTACCCCCGGTTATGAGACAGATGAGAGTCAGGAATAATTCATCGGTTCGGTAGTTACCTTCCTTCATCGAGGCCCAGTTTTCTGTTTCCACCTCAGAAAGGGAATATACACCGGTTCTCATAGATCAGCACCCCTCAGACAGTATGGAGGATATGATGCGTCAACTCCAACAAACTATCGAGGCCATGCAGCGGGACGCTACTCACCAAGCGAAAGTTACTGCTCGCCAAACAGAGGTTGTAGCCCAGCAGGCTGAAGTAATTGTTAGGCTTCAACAGTAATAGCAACAACAACCACAACAAGCAGTAGCTTCCACTTCCCATCCACCCCCAGCTAGGGTTCCAATGCCCGGGGATACCGCTAATGTCTAGGAGAATACGGACATTCCAGCAAGGCCAGTCCCAGCTCAGACTTCCAAAGCACCGGCCTACCCAACGGACACACCGTTCGAGTTTGAGATCAATCCTACCACCTTGAAAGTAAGCAACCTTGAGAAGCTTTTCAAACGAGCTCAGGGAGTCAACTCGATCCCAGATATAGAGGACGGCTACACAGATTCGGTGGTGACATTGCTGGATAGGTTTAAAATGCCTCACATAGACCGCTTCGACGGTTCGGGTGATCCCATAGTCCACTTGTGGCTGTTTTCAGATATTCTGCGACCAATGGGCTTGACTAGACTGCAAAAGCTATCCCTCTTTGGTCGAACCCTGTCGAGTATTGTGGCCATCTGGTATGCTAAGCTGGGGGATTTAGGGAAGAGGAGTTAGGAAGAGATGGCCGAGGCCTTCATTGCCCAATATTCTTATAACACTCAAATCGAGGTCACAACTTGTGATCTCAAGGCAACTCGACAAGAGCCGAATGAGGGCTTCTCCAACTTCGTCACTCGATGGAGGGCCAAGGCCTCCATGATGACCACCAGGCTAGCTGAGAAAGACCAGATAAGAATGGTCGTTCTTAATCTGCAACCGAAGCTGCTGCAGAAGATGATTGTCTTACCCCTCCCTACCTTTGCTGATCTTCATGAGATAGGGAAACAGATAGGGGTGTCCGCGGTTCAGTTTGGACCTGCCTGCATCTATGCTGTTTGGGAAAAAGTCAACCCGCAACCGCCCACAATGCGGTTTGCGGTTTGTGCGGATAGGGTTCGCAGATGTGCGGGCGATTTGCGGATTGAACTTTTTTTTGAAAAATTTATTTTTAAACTTTTTTTTTTTTCTCCCATTTTGTCAATCTTTATTTTGGACCTTTTTCCTCATATTTTCTAAAATGCTCCAATATTAATATTTAATGAATTAAAACTTATAAAATAAAAAACACAACAAATTCAATTCGTAACCTAAACAAATCATTCAAAATCTACATTTATCATTAACTTGCATTCATCCTACATTCATCATTCATAACCCAAATAAAAAAATCCTACATTGAAAATTCAACATTCATCATTCCTAACCCACCCTCCCGAAAAAAAAAAAAAAAAAAATCATTAACTTAAATTCATCCAAAAGGAGAAAAAAAAAAAAAAATCATTAACTTACATTCATCCAAAACCAAAACGCAATTAAAAAAAAAAAAAAATTTGTTGTCAAACTTCATTCAATACAAACCCATGAAATAAAATTAAAATATTTCTAAGATATCAAACTTCATCTTCATGAATCACATCCAATTCAACTTTCACAAATTCCAATTCTAATTCCAATTCTAATTCCATGCATTTGGTTGATGAACCATACACAAAAACTAATTGAAAAAATATAAACTTTAATCTTCAATTATAGTAAGAAATGAAAAGATAAACAAATGTCTATATATTGCATCTCAATATAGTAAGAAAATGTGCTGAGTATATGAAAAAATTACCAATGAGCAAATGGATATTAGACATCAATTATAGCATCAACATTACAGGTTGAAGTTGAAGATGAGCTTGACTCCAAAGTACCTAATTAGAAGTCAACAAGAGAAGATTAATAAAACTTACATTAAAAAATGAATAATACAAATAAAAATAAAGATAAATAAATTCTCATTTACCGGAGTCATATTGCTTAAATCCTCACTCACCTCATCTATTTTGCAGTATAATACATCCCCTTTTAGAGGTATAAATTTTTCTCATCACAAATTTCCACCTGGTTAGATCTGGAAATTTCATTAGATTTTTCTCAAATCTCCAGAGATCATTGTTTTTCTTGCTCAGTGATGAGAAGTCGAGCATTTTATTATGATTTCCAAAGATATAGATTAGATCGGTCCAAAACAAACAAACACACAAATTTCCAAAGAAACACACAGATTCGATCGGTATAGAGATGAGAGATCAGGGAGAGAGAGAGAAAGAGCCTTACCTGTGAGTCGATCGGTGCAGAGATGCAAAACCAAAGAGTGAGACTGATGAGATGAGAGCGTGAGGGAGACAGATCAGAGAGATATCTGATATATATATATATATATGTTGTAAAAAAAATCAACGATCGGGGCGAGAAAGAGAGGGACAGAGATTGAGAGAGAGAGAGAGAGGTTTACCTGTGAGTAGATCGGTGCGATGAGAGAGTGAGACGATCGGTGCGATGAGATGAACAACGAGAGAGTGAGAGAGACAGTGACGAGATGAGAGTGATCGCCGATTGGTGCAGAAGATGAAGATGGACAACGAAACGAGAGAGTGAGAGAGACAATGATGAGATAAGATGAGACTGAGAGAGTGAGGACAGCGTTGAGGGATTTGTGTTTTGTTTGTTATAGATGAGGTGAGTGAGATGGTGAAATGGACGGTTAAATTTGAAAGAGGGGAAAAAAAATTTAATTTAATGCGGGCGGGTTGGGCGGGTGCGGGTCAAACCCACAACCCGAAATTTATATAAAATCCAAACCGCACCCTACCCTAATGTGTTTGCAAAACCGCCCACACGCATGCAGTTCGGATCGGGTAGGGCGGTTTGGGCGGTTCGGATAACCCTACGCCTACAGATAGAGGATACGATGAAACAGGGTCTAATTGACCATAAAAAGGAGCAGTCCAAGAGGGCATTTACACGCAGTTCAAATGCGGCTGCAAGGACCTCTGATGTTGGTATGGTAGCCACTACACCGAAAACAGCCACACCCTTTACTGGCATATCTGGAACCACCTCACAACCTGCAAAGTACCCACCCTCGGGGCCAGAGGGTTTTCACCCCACTCTACATGTCTCTATCTACGGCCTTGAAGGTCTTGATTAGAAAAGGGCATCTGAAGCCCCTAGAACTGCGCCTACTGCCAAATCCTCTCCCTCCTACACACAACCCGGCCAAGTATTGCGCTTTCTACTAGCAGCATGGTCATGACACCGACCTATGCTTTAGACTCCGTCATGAGATTCAAGATCTTATTGATAACAAAGTGATAGCGCCTCTTGAAAAGCCTAATGTCACTATAAATCCTCTCCCACCACATAACCAACCCCCACCACCCAGGCAAGTAAGCCTTATCCAAACAATGGTCGTCCCATACGACCCCAGCATATACATCACTCCCTCTCTCCTGCCTAAACCGGCGCTATTCATCCCAGAAAGCACAGACTTGTGCATGATGAGCGCGTCCATATCCCAACCCGAACCCGTGATGGTGGCGATGGTAGAAGAAGGCATGCCTGAGGGCCCTGTAAGCTTAATTGAAGAAAAGTACAACCTTTGCTGTTACATTGTGCCAACTAGCCAGGCCAGACTGAAGGTGGAATTGCTGAAGGGGATGGAGGTTAATGTAGTCTGGGAGGACGGACCAAGCCAAGGACTGGATGACTTAGCTGAACTTGAAGAGGACATCAGTAATCTTCAGTTCTTTGATGAATAGGATTTGGGGAATGTACAGATCGGTTGGTTTGATGTGAATGGATCAACGGATAATATAGAGTGGCTTAGTGATGAGCCAGATGTTGATGAAGGGTCTCAACCAAAGCAGGAACAGTTGGAAACAGGAACGTCTGCAACGGCCGGAATGGTTGATGACAAGAGAGAGTTGCCGGAGAGCACCGGTATAAAGAATTTTGCTCAAGAATTGGGTAGCTTGTGTATAGCTGATACAGAACAAGAGGCCGCACTGAAGCAGTTCAAGCAGGAAAAAATTGAGACTGATCAGAAGGCTAGAAAAGCCAAAGGCCCTACGGAGACAGAATGTGTTGTGAACACGGGAATAATTACGGTGGAACCAGAAAGTTGTTTGTCGATTGCCGAGGGAATGTGGTGGGAAGACGATGATTTGCGTCTTGTCCATACTGATGAGGATTGGGAACAGAATCTGTCGAATGATACGTGGTATACCGAAGAAGTCGATCACATGACTCGAAGTGGGTGGTACTTTAAGCCCCCACACCTGGACTAACCAGAAGCATCAGGGAAAGACAAGGAAGCAGAGAAACAGAAAGATAAACTGTTAGAGGATGAAGCTATACTGAAGCAGCTAAAAAAGATTCAAGCAAACATCTCCATTTGGGAATTGCTCGTGGCCTCACGGGTGCATAGACAAGCCGCCCTCAAGAATGGATAAGGCTAAGCGCCTATTGACATAACCCCGAAAGCGTTAGTGGGACTAGTGTTCTCGAGGCCTCACCAACTTTGACGCTCACAGATAAAGAATTGCCGCCCGAGGGTTTCGAGCACAACAAGCCACCGTATCTCTCGTGGAATGCAAAGAGAAGTGGATACCGCTTGTCTTGGTTGATACGGATCTGCAATTAATGTGTGTGCATCACACACGGCCTATGCTATCGGTTTAAAACCAGATTTCGCACCAATAGCCAGATGATTCGGGTTTATGACCATACTTTGAGAAGTGATGGGGACAATACGGATCAGAACTCAGGTTGGCTCGGCACAACAGGACATTGAGTTTCATGTTCTGGATGTTCTAGCCACCTTTAATTTACTCATTGGACAGCCGTGGCTGCACCAAGTAAGAGATGTTTCTTCCACTCTACATCAAATGTTGAAGTACTCCCATGGGAAGGGGGTAGCTATTGTTTTTGGGAACTCTTCCATACATCCGCCGCCGGAGGTTACTACATTGGTCTTGGAAATTGTACACGGCAAGGAGGATGTCTTTTTGTCTGGGTTCACCTTGGCCGAGGCCCGGGTAGTGCAAGATATTCTGGCTGTTGATGAGGGACTGTATGTCTGCGCGCAATCTGTCTACCTCATGAATAAGCTTCAACATGTACCCAGAATGGGATTGGAAAGGAGCGGCCGAAAAGGCGTCGCTGCGTTGGCCGAAGTGCCACACAACCCTTATACATTTGGTCTAGGTTACACACTTACCAAAGAGGATTGGGTAAGGAAGAGAAAGGAAATGGCAGGAAGAGTCAAGGCTAAACAAGCTGGGAAGCACTATGAGTTGGTATATAGACCTATCTAAGGAACCTTGAACGGCCGCTTTTTCCGGGAGGGGGAGGATTTCCCATTTTGTGGCTTTCCTGAGCCATGGCTGAATTCTGAGAAGCGGCATTTGCTGGGCTTTAAGATCTTTTTTGACCTACAGTTACAAGGGGATGAAGTTGCAGAAGAGCAGAATGACCTATCAGCTGTGGCTGAACAGTGCAAAGAAGATAAGTCCAATGGCACAGAACTTGAGATGGGAGCAATGGCTTGTCTCCTCCTGATCCTCGATCACACCAAAGAGCTTGGGAGGTGACTTCTCGTTTCCATGATTGGAGATCAAACGCAGGAGCCCTTCTTCCGCATTTTGATGCATCTATCGCACCTCCCTCGCTTTGGCGCTCGAGAAGGGCTTTTTGTCCAACAGCTCTAAGTCGTAGTGAACCTAATCGATTCCATAGAGTCTGTGGAGTCGTAATCGATTCTAGTTCTTCCGAGTCGAGTCCGTTTTCTTGGGGTTGATTACCAATGCCATTGTTTTGTCCAAGTCGCTTTTTTCATTTTCTTTTGAGTCGGTTGTAACCAAGGAATTGAACGAACTGGAAGTTGTGAATGAGAATGGTACCACTGTTGTTTCTGAGTACTTTTCTGTGCCACTTGTTTATTGCATTAATCAGGACTTTCAAAACTTTGATAAAAACGAGGAAGAAATTCTTCCGGTTTTGAAACATTTGATTGATCGAGAGGAGGAAAGGTTTGTAAAACCTTTGGTTGATGAAATCACTACAATTAATGTTGGTACTGAGAAGGATCCGCGTCTAGTCCAGATTGGGTCCACGTTGTCTTCGGAGGAACGCGAGTGTTTAGTTGCTTTATTAAAAGATTTCAAAGATGTTTTCGCGTGGTCCTATGAAAACATGCTTGGAATCGATCTTGAGATTGTACAGCATCGGATCCCTCTTGACCCTGAGGCCCGACCCGTCAAGCAGAAACTTCTAAGAATACGCCCGGATTGGGCTCTGAAAATCAAGGTAAAGGTCACCAAGCAGATAAATGCAGGGTTCTTGTTAGTATCTAAGTATCCTACTTGGTTGGCCAACATTGTTCCGGTGCCAAAGAAAGATGGCAGAATTCGGGTGTGTGTGGATTTCAGAGATTTGAACAAAGCTAGTCCGAAGGACGACTTTCCTCCACCGCACATCGACGAATTGGTGGACTTCACCGCAGGCCATGCGTTGCTTTTTTTTATGGATGGGTTTTTCGGGTACAACCAGATCTTAATGGCACCCGAAGATAGGGAGAAGACTGCCTTCACCACGCGGGGGAACCCATCGCTGTGGTGATGCCGTTCGGTTTGAAGAACGTTAGGGCTACTTATCAACAGGCTGCAACCACGATCTTACATGATATGATCCACAAAAAGGTTAATGTGTATGTGGACGACATGATTGTGAAGTCCAAGGAAAGAGAGGGCCACTACACCGCCTTGAAGAAATTTTTCCAATGGATCAAAGAATATCTATGCACTAAATCCTCAAAATGTACTTTGGGTGTCATAGCAGGAAAATCGGGTTCTTGATTACACAAAGGGGCATCGAAGTTGATCTTTCCAAGATTAAGGCCATATTAGAAATGCCACCACTAATGACTGAAAATGAGGTGCGAGGCTTTCTGGGAAAAGTGCAATTCATAAGACGGTTTATTGCAAAATTAACCTTGACTTGTGAACCACTATTTGGTCTCCTAAAGAAAGGAAAGAAATTCCAATGGGATGACCGATGATAGGCTGCTTTTGAGCAGATCAAGCAATATCTACAAAACCCACCGGTGTTGTCACCACCAGAGCTGGAAAAGCCATTGATTTTGTATCTGTCAATAATCGATATGACAATGGGTTGCATGCTTGTGCAGGAATCTGAGGATATAGTGGAGAAGGCCATCTATTACCTGAGCAAGAAAATGCTGGAATATGAGACCCATTACACTCCGCTCGAGAAGGCTTGCTTGGCCTTGGTATGGGCTACTAGGAAGTTGAGGCACTACCTGTTAGCTCACTCCGTAATTTTGGTTTCGAGATTGGATCCCATCAAATATCTCTTCGAGAAACCAACGCTTACGGGGTAGGCTAGCCCGTTGGTTGCTTTTTCTTTCCGAATTCGATTTGAAATACATGACTTGCAAGTCTATGAAAGGGAGAGCAGCAGCGGAGTTCTTAGCTAATCACCTAGTGGAGGGAGATGAAGCAGTAGAGTATCTGTTTCCAGATGAGGCCATTCTGTAGCTTGAAGAAGAGATTTGGACTATGCACTTTGATGGAGTGTCTAATCAGTATGGGTATGGGATAGGGGTGTTGCTGATAACACCCGACAATTCTCACATACATTTAGCTTTCAAACTCCAGTTCAAAGTATCAAACAATGAAGCATAATACGAGGCATGCATTGCTGGTTTAGAAGTTGCCCTGGAACTAGGGGAAAAACGGTTGGACATCATTGGGGTCTCGAACTTGGTTGTGTCTCAAGCGAAAGGAGACTGGAAGGTTAAGCAAGAAATGATGAAAATCTATCACCAAACCTTAGACGTTCTGATTCCTAGGTTTGAGAAGCTAACCTTCACGCATCTGTTAAGAGAGAGCAACAGGTTCGCTGACGCCTTATCAACTCTATCTTCCATGATAGACATCCCTTTGGGAGTTCGGATGCGTCCAATCATTATTGAACAGAGATATGTGTCAGCTTATAAGTTAATCGCCGCAATAGATGAAGTACAAGATCAGAACCCATGATATCATGACGTCTGGAACTTCTTGGAAAAGGAGGCTTATCTACTAAGGGCAAATGCCAAAGATAAAAGGGCAATACGGCGAATGGCTACTCAGTTTATCATCTGCTGGGGTAAATTGTACAAACGGGGCCATTTGGGAATGCATAAACTGTGTGTTGATGAAGAAAAATCAAAGCGCCTAATAGAGGCCATCCACGGAGGAGAGTGCAGATCGCACATGAGTGGAGTGATGTTGGCTCGGAAGATTCTTAAACAAGGTTACTACCGGGTCAACCATGGAGGAGGATTATATCGGTTTTGTTCCGGAATGCCACAAATGCCAGATCCATGCAAATCGCATGAACATCCTACCATCGAAGCTGTACAACATGACTTCACCATGGCCGTTTTCAGTTTAGGGAATTGATGTTATTGGGGCAGTTACTCCGAAAGGGGTCAAACGGGCATGACTATATCCTGGTGGCAATAGACTACTTTACAAAGTGGGTCGAGGCCCAATCCTACGTAGTGCTGAAAGCATCGCACGCAGCCAAGGTCATCGAGAATAATATCATCTGTCGTTATGGGGTCCTAAATGAGATCATTTCGCATAATGGTCCCCACTTCAAGAAGGAAGTGATCGACTTGTTGGAAAAATACAGTGTGGCTTTTCATAAGTCATCCACATATCGGTCGCAAACCAACAGAGCTATTGAGGCCACCAACAAGAATATCAAGCACATTCTACAAATGATGGTGGAAACCTATAGGGACTGGCCAGATAAGCTGTCATTTTCTCTTTGGGGCTATAGAACATCAATTCAACTTCTCGGGTAACTCCGTATTCTCCGGTTTATGAAATGGAGGTCGCTTTTGCCGATTGAAGTTGAGTTCCATCGCTAGGGTTATGGCTAAGTGCCGATAGCG
Source organism: Camellia lanceoleosa (assembly GCA_025200525.1). Classification (NCBI taxonomy): domain Eukaryota; kingdom Viridiplantae; phylum Streptophyta; class Magnoliopsida; order Ericales; family Theaceae; genus Camellia; species Camellia lanceoleosa. The sequence goes on from CM045770.1 coordinate 143,437,743, forward strand.
TATGCAGACGCAAAGAAAGCATAAGTCCAGAATCAAAGAAGGGATTTGGTGCTCAAAGACAACCGAGCTCCCATCCATGACCATAGGGCAAGTTCGCACCTAATTGACTGGTCCTTACATCATCAAGTTTATTTTGTCGGGTGGAGTTGTCATTCTTATGGACCTAGATGGCCTCGAATTCTCCCAACCAATCAACATGGACAAGTTGAAGAAATACTACCCTTGAGTGGCTCGCTAGGCCAAAAACCCGAAAGGGCTACCTAGGCAAAAGTTAGAGCACAAAAAATTTGAAATGAGAAAACTGAGCTCAAGGTTGAAAACCCGTAAAGGCGGCCTTAGCAAAAGTTAGAGCACAAAAGAAGAGTGTTAACACCCGAGTGAACCCACACCGAACTACGTAAGGCTTGATTCCCATCTTCGGGATAGGTAGGCAACTTCATTTTAAAGTCCAACCATAAACACTTCCAAATCAACTGTGTCCATGTGATTGTTTTGGTCATCTTTGTCTTTTCTGTATCCAAGAGTTTGGTTGTGATCTCCAAAGGTATTATTCGCATAAGGGCAACTTTCCGCTTATTGGATTCGGGGTTGTGCATCTCAAGGATAGATTCCGGATGTGTCCAGTTGTGATCCTTATCAAAAATGGTTTTGAAAAATTTTAATAAAAATTGATTTTGTTTAAATTAATCTTTTTACAACTTAGACCATTTTTGGATCAAAAGAAAAAATTTCAGTACCCACAACCTTCCATTTCATTGATTTCAATACAGAGTTCTCTGACCCTTGATACAAATTGAAGTTGCTTTTTTATTACATTCAAAAGGAAAACTTGAAAGTACAGATTACAGCAATAAACTTGGGGCATAGTTGAGTCAGGTGTTCCTGCGCCCCTTCCTAGAGCTTGTGGAAGCTTCAGATACCAAAGTAGGCCCGATTTGTGCCTCATCTTTAAGCCAAGCCATACATTCGCCAGAAAGGGCGTAACTGAAATTGGGAGCAGGGGCCAGAAGTTCTCTTGTCCTCCATGCAGTGGAATACCAAGCTAGCCTTGAGCCTCGGATCGAAAATGAAGCTGGGTACTCTATCCCCTCTTCTGGGCAAGTCCCGTCCCAAACCGACGCCGAACCGTAATGGAAAGTAGAAGACACAAAGGCGCAAGCCAATCAATCAATGCTAGGTTGTCGAGACATTTTGTAGCTCATCTCAGCAGATCAAACCAGGGCTCGCTAAGCAATGTCAACAGCAGATCTGGCACATCCATTGGCACCACCACCCCTCGTTCGGGAAATCAACTAGTCGTGGGTGAAAGAAATAGCCGCGTGCTGAATATGCAGGATAAGAGTCCACTACTTTCAACCTGTCCATGAGCCATACCTGAGTAGGCATGAAAAATAAGAGAGATTAAAGAATAGAGAGGTGTACATGGAGAGAAATGTGAGAAAGGGTTTTTGAGAGAAAAACAGAGCTTGAGGGCTGAGTGACATGAGAAACACATGTGTGAAGTGTGGGAAACATTACCTGTAAGAGTAGTGGACTTCTTGTGAACCTAGTCATCTCCCGGCGATGGAAAGCATCCAAACCCATCAAAGTCTCGGCTAGTGTCAAGCCAATGCAGCTCTTACCCTCCTTCAAGCCTTGGGCAACTTCTATCAAGTGAATGCTAGACCCTTCGAAGCCAGGGGCTAGAAGAAAATGAGCCGACATACACAAGCAGAGGGCATGCTGCCGAAAACTTTACCAAAGACGGTTGCCACGGTCGCCGGCGTCAGAAAATAAGTGAATGAAATTGGGAATGCCAAGGTCTCCGTCGTGAACTAAAGATCGGGCATCGTGTAAAGTAAGCCCACACATCCGTTCTAAAGCTTAGATGTGGCCAAAACAAGATCGGGCAGATTTCGCCACGCCGAGATTCCATCAAAGCTTGGAATTCTTCGACAGGACATATCTCTTGTCCCCAAAGCTAAAAACATGTGTAACCGGTTCCAACATCTAGTCACGTGGAGGAATGGAAAACACAGCGGAGTACGACTTAGCGGGAATAGTGTGTTTATCCTGAAACCCTAAAAATTCAGTTTTTCTGTGCCATCCAAATTTGCAATCTAATCGGAGAGTTATTCGGCAAAGAATGGCTCCATTTGTGGCAAAAATAGAGCCGAATGAAGAAACTACGGTCGAGCTTTTGTAGAAGATAAGGTGTTGAGTGGAAAACAAGTGGCAGAATCGAGGTTCCCTGCACTAGTGGCCGACCGGCCAGTGTTGGTGGCCGACCGGCCACTTTTGTAGCCGACTGGCCAGTGTTAGTGGCTGACAACCATTTTTGATGGCCGGCAGTATCTTTGTATGGCCGGTGGCCTTTTATTTTGTCTTATGGTCCATCCATGTGTTGAAAGTGCTGAGAACCTGTCTTTTGTTCCACTCTTGGTGCATTTATTCCGTCTTTCTTTAAGAATTTTGTCAAATTGCTTATCCAGTTGTTGTTTTGCTTATCGAGTTTTTGTTTTTTTTATCGAGTTGTATTTGTTTTGACTGTTGAGTTGTCGTTTTGTTCATTGAGTTGTTTTACTCTTTTTGTTATGTGTTGGTTGGTTCATTACCTGCTTAAGCAGTTGCCAATACAATTTTCAATTTCCATCAATCCTATTTTCGTGGAAAATGGTGCGATGCGATGAATGCTCAGAATATAAAATGCAACACCTTTTAAACAAAAAGTTGTTTTCATTCCAATCATGGTTTCCTTTTTACAAAGAGTACAAGTTTTCAAGAAAATAAAACTGCCTAAGGCTGTACAATGTACCGACACTACTAGTAAAAAGAAATAAAGCAAAAACATCGAATCGGGCGCCACCACCACCTCAGATCGAGAGGCCCTTTTTCGCCCTCTCTTCCCGGCATGGACTCGAGCTATCGCCATCGGCGCCACTATCCAAATCTGAGCCGAAGCCTCCTCAAGATCTCCGCTCTCCTGAGCCATCCACAACATCGCCATCGCCCTCGAACTTGAGTTGGTGTCGCCGCCCATCCTTAGATGACTCGATCGCGGCTCATGGCTCCTCGCCCTCATCTATCTCATCATCATCGTGATAGGCTCGTGGACCGCCTCATCATGAGTACGCCTAGCTCGCCTGGCTATGCATCGAGTCCTCGCCTCTCTCCGCTGTCGGGGGAGGCACTGAAGGTCTTGTTGCAGCTCCAGCTAGGATGCCCGATGGGGCTGGCATCTGAAAAGGGACCTGAAAAGGACAGTTTGTCAAATGCATTAGTTATGGTATGCAAAAATGAGTATAGAGTTGAATGCAGTGTATGGAAACAGTGTATCAATGCAGTGTTTGTTAATGTAATGTATTCAGATCAGTATGGGGCAGATTGCAGTTGAAACGCTAATGTATTAGCAGAAAATTTCATGAAGTTCAGACTGAAGGAAACTTACCGGAATCTTGTAGAGACTGAGTAGGTTCAAGCTCGTTTGAACCATCCCCATCAAAGAAGCTGCCAGCTCGAGAGCCTGTCCGGTGTACTCTATGGAAGCCTGCAAATGTGTTGAGATAATCAGTGGTCTATAAAGCATAACTGAAATGAATTGAATGTGCAAAACGTAAAGTATAGTACATACCGGGGTCGTGCCTCGAACTCCGACAAGCTCGTGACTAGCTGATGCAGGCTCGATGGGAATCTAGTAAGTCTCCCCTTTAGATCCCCAGTAGGTCAGTGTAGTAGGTAGCTCTGGTCACCCCGCCCTCTGCCTCATCTGAGAACCTCTCCTATCATGAGCCCGGGATGCCCGGGATCCTCCCGCTCTCTCTCCTGCAGCTGGAGCTCTAGCTCTCTCACCTCCATAGGCCCCAAGCAAGGGGCATGAGGTATGTCTGAATGAAGGCAGTATAATCGCCCTCAAGCCTAAAGAAGTCAGTGTCCCAACCTCTGGTGAAGTCGATCATCTCCTGCATGGTGTACCTCTCTGTGACCCTCATGTATGTGAGAGGCGGCATCGAACTACGGCCAGTAAGCCGAGGCTCACACAGAATTGCTCCCTAAGAACCATGCTCGACAAACCGACCTCAAGCAAGATCTCAAATCGAAGCCTCCCGAAGGCCGCAAACCGATCTTCGACTTCGTCAGTATCATCGCCCACGGCCGCCAGTGATTCAAGAATTAGTAAATATACAAGTTGTCACTACCATCGAGATGCAATATGAAGTAAAGTCAAACAATCGCAAGGTTTGAGTTACCTCGCCGCGTCACGATATCAAGAATCGGCAGAAGAATGAGAATGACTCTCGAGGCCTCCGCCGCATCTCCTCATATCTGTGTGAGTACAAAGACCATAGGAGGTATTCTACCTGGCTCTAGGGCGAGCCTCGGGAAATAGGTGTACACCCATAACTGTAGAAGGTGGAAGGATAACAGTGAGTATATATCAAATAAACACAGAGAATGTAAAACAGAAAGTAGATAGTGTGTGCAGTGTACAGATAAAGTAGAAAGCATATAGTGTGTACAGTGTACAAATAATGTATAGTAGAAAGTAGGGTATGTGTGCCATGTCCAGAAAATGAAATGTGCCGAGAATGCAGAATATAGAGTGTACAAATAATGTAAAAAAGAAAGCAGATTGTGTGCAGTATGTGTAGTATACAGGGAATGGGAAGTAGAAGGGTAGGGCATATCTCCCAGGCCCTCCAGTAGCCTCCTAGCAAATGCCCACTCCGTCGGGTGGTGGAGCTCATGTACCCGTACAGTATGGCCAAGCCTATACCACCCCAGTCATAGAATCGGACACGAGACAAGTCCACCAGAGCACTCATGAGGTAGAGTCCAACGGTATTCGCCCGGTCGACAAACAGGGCAGTACCAAACAAGAACATAAGGAAACCCTGGGCGTAGTACTCGGTCTCCTTGCGGGTCATCGGCGTCGTTCTTCTAAAATGATTAGCGAACCACGTATATCGCACCATCCCTGATCGAGATGCGGGCAAATCCCCAGCAGGTAGATCTGAGCGGCCTCCCACTCGCCCATGTCTGTGTCGTAAGGAATCGGATGACCCCCTACTGCTATGCCGGTGAGCATAGAGAAGTCAAAAGGAGTTATCGTCTTCTCCCCCGCTGTAGAAAAGTGGAGGGAATCAGTGGTATCCCACCACCTCTCTTCTAAAGCGCTAAGTAGAGGCCGGCTCCCAATGAGACGAGAGAGCCCCATGCAAAATGTGTCGAAGCGGGCCTCGTTGATGATATGACAGACGGCGTCAAGAAGCTCCATATACCACTTCCTCACGGAGGTGGTCCTGTATCCACGAAATGCATGTGAATCCCCCTGTAAGCAGGACAAACAAATGCAGGGCAATGTAAGAAATACGGTGCAAGGGTATGTTCAAGACAAACAGATGCAAGGTAGTGTAAGAAATACGATGCAAGGGTATGTTCAAGACAAACAGATGCAAGGCAGTGTGTTTGGGATGAACAGGCGAAATGCAGTATGAGCTATACAAGAAATGTAACCTACATTGCGGAAAATAAAGAAAAAGTGTATACCTGGGAGGCGCCATGGGACAAATGTGACTCCGGCTCGTGTAGTAGAAGGTCCTTCGGTGCACCTCGCGCAAACCTTCTAAACTGGCAGATGCTATCGGAAGGTAACATGTATACCTCAGGATGGTATGTCGTTGGGTCAAACGGTCGGATACTGAGCGGCAATGGCTCAAACTTTGGATCCATCTCCATCCCTGGAGGAGCTCCGTCGTATGGAATGTCGTCCGCCATCTCGAGAAAAGATGAGAGAATGGTCGAAAATGTGAAAAATATGCCAACAGTCAACAAAAAGTCAACTCCGAAGGAGGAAAGATGGAAGAAAAGGTCAGGGCTCGGGAGAGGGCACAGAAATCAAGGGTAACTTGGGGGAAACAAACCCCAAGTGATGGAAATCAAGAAGAGAGCACTGGAATCACTTTTTAATCGGTTCAAAACGGAGTGTGCAGAGAGGTTTTAGCGAATCGGACGTTTGTGGGATGTTCAAAAATGCATATAAAATGCGGATCGGAAGGGGAAAATGCTCTAGAGCAAAAAGGGAAATGTTTTTTGGTAAGGGAGAAGTGAAGAAATAGGGTTTGGAACCCTATATTTAAAGACTCGTGGTGAAATGCCAAAATTGCCCTGAATTTGTCATCGGTGGCCGACCGGCCACCAGTGTTGACCGACCGGCCACATTTGTATCGGCGGCATTATTTTGTGGTCGATGGGTGGCCGGTGGCTTCCCAGTGGCCAATAGGCCTCGATGCTCTCCTTGGATGTTGTTTTTCGCTTTGGTGCCTTGATCCTCAAAGAAAGTGCAAGGGAAGTACATTTTAAGCTCAAGTGGCCTCCGCAGGCTCTGGATTGTGTTTTCAAGATGTGATGCTTAGCACGCACGAGGTGTATCCTTTAATTTGTTGCAACCTCTGAGAGGTAAATCAGAGGTTACAACTGAATCGGTCCGATTAAGACGTGCATTCCTTTACTCGGTGTTTTGCATTGAACATGTTATTGATGTTGCATTGAATATGCATGGATTATTGTGCACAAAATGTGTATGTTGCATTGTATTGCACTACACGTGTTCTCATGTTTGCATAGAATATGCAGGTCGTGTTTTATTGCATTGTGCATGCCCTTACATTCGCATAGAAATTGTCCGTACCTGTTGCATTGAACATGCATTTGGTGTTACATAGAACGTGCTCCATGTTTTGTTGCAAAGAATATGCTTCTGTCTCGTTCCTCGCATGATGTGCATGAAGCATGTCTCTCTAAGCATTGTGTCATGGTTATTTGTCTTGCATAGAACATGCATTCCTATTGTATTGTACTTGTCAAAGTTTCTTCCTTGTGCAGGCACGATATTGTATGTACGGTTCATTTGAAGTTGGTGCAACCAGACGATATTGTATGTATGGTTCATTCAGAGGAATTCCGGGTAAGATCATTCATGTCCTTTGAACGCCTTGTTCTAGTTAAAAGCATTTGGGTACGCCCAGTGCTTACACCATACCTTGCTTTGGTTAGAAACACTCGGGTACGCCCGGTGTTTATACCACTCTTTTGTTGGTTAGAAAGCATTTGGGTATGCCCAGTGCTTACACTGACTCCTTGTTGGTTAGAAGTATTCGGGTACGACCGATGCTTACACCACTCTTTTGTTGGTTAGAAACATTCTGGTACGTCAGGTGTTTACACTAACCCCTTTGGTTAGAAACACTTGGGACGTGTGCCGATGTTTATAGCACCCTCCGGTTAGAAGCGTGTGGGATGTGTGTCCGACGCTTATACCACCCTGTTGGTTAGAAATACCCAGGTACGCCCGATATTTATACCACTTCCTTTGGTTAGAAGTGTTTGGGACGTGTGTCCGACGCTTATACCACCCCTTTGGTTAGAAACATTGGGTCGTGTGCCCGATGTTTATACCACCTCTCCGGTTAGAAGTGTTTGGACCATGTCCCGACGCTTATACCACTTTGCTTTGGTTAGAAACATTGGAACGTGTTCTGATGTTTGTAACACCTTCCGATATTTGCACTGCTCTTTTTTCCCTCCCATGCGTGGCGCGTTAGGATGCTTTGGTTAAATGCATCTGGACGGATTCCAATGCTTATACCGCTCTTTGCTTTGGTTGCATAACAGTTGGATGTGTTTCACTTGTTACCACTACTTCTTTCCTCACGTGTGCCACGCGTTGGAATCTTGTTTGCCGTCTCGGGTGCACGCGACAGTTGTTGTACTTTACCTTTCCTACGTGATGCGTAGTTAAGCTAGCATAATTTTCTTACTTCCTTTCTACATGAAATGTGGTTTGGTTCGCGTTAACTTGCTTGTGTACAAGTTTGTTGTAGTGTTTCTTTGCATAACATTTGTATCTAGATGTTTTGTTATAGTCTCATTGCATGATTAGAAGTTATGTTCTGCATCGTGCATGTCATTTGCATCTTACCCCAGAACTACGCTGGTTTGGTTCCTTGCAAAGGGATACATAGGCAGCCTGCGGGCGCAACTGTTCTTTGTTTTGAATGCTTGTTTGTCTAAGTCTTCAACCTTGTCAAAAATGGGTCATCTCTGGGCTTTGACATTCACTCCTGTCATTTCATGACTTTTGAGTTCTGTCAAAGAGGGGCAATGTAGACACCCCATTTTTGACCGCCCTAAGACTTGACGCCATCGCTTGAACACTCGATGATTGTGCTCACTCGTGTTCGTCTTGAGTCCCTGAAGGTCTCGGCTAAGCGCCTTTCCTTCGGGCCTCTCAATTTTTCTGTCTTGTGCTTGGTTGTGGGCCAAGAGCTTGTTGCTTCACTTCTAGAGGAGAGGGTGGCTTTTCGGCCATCCTCAATGTCCATCGGCCATTGCTTGTGCCTACCGACCATCAAGCAGGCCGGTCACCACATTGATGGCCACCGCCACATTGATGGCCCGACTACATTTATGGCCATACCACTAATGATGGTCGACGACCATTTTTCTCCTTTTTCAGATATTTATTTGCCAATTGTGCTAGTTGTTGATCACTGATGCTCATCTTCATACACATGTATGGAGGGATGAATAAAAGCTTTTGGCTTATTTTTCTATATAATGGGGGGCTCTCCCCTATTTGAGGGGTTACAAAAAATTGTAAGCAAATTTCCTCTTTCTCTCTCTCTCTATTTTGTGCTTGAAAGTGAGAATTCTCTACACTTTTGTTCTAAGACGCTTTGCCAAACACCTTCATCTTGGAGTTGAGGTTCTTGGAGGCCTTGTTTGAGCTTCTAAGGTTGGTTGTAGCTTAGAATTGTGGTTGTTTAAGTGTTGTGCTTCAAAGGAAAAAGGAGAATTCCAGGGAAAGGGTGGCTGACAGCCACAATCAGTGGCCAACAGCCACCTATGGTAGCCGACCGGCCATCAGTGGAAAAGTTGTTCAAAGTGTTCCTAAGGTGGAGCGTATACCAAATTTGGTGTAATGTTCAAAGATCAAAGCAAAGTGCAAACAGAGGCATCCAAAGGCAAGACGGTGGATTTTCTAGGAAGCCAACCGAGCATGCATGCTCTCACCTTCAAGGCCATTTAATTGTTTCAATTAGTTAGCGTAGCTAATTATTTGATCCAATCGTTGTAATATTTTAATTATCTTAGCATAGCTAGTTATTCATTGTGTTGTAATAATTAATTAGCTTAGAATAGTTAATTAGTTGGTTTGTAATAATTAGCTTAGCTTAGTGTAGCTTGGCTTATTTATTCGGACCCTTCTTCGTGAGGGCACAATGTTGTAATAAGCGTGTGTGTGTGATGCATGTCTTCCAACCCCACATCTTTTTTCCTTTTATTTACTAGCTTATGATGGTTAGTTTAGGGCACGTTTTGATTAGCATACCTTATGCTTGCATGTTTGCATAATTCATTTGTCTTGCATGCACCGAGGCTCGACGCATCATTCAAACTGCATCATATTTCAATACTTATTTGAATACGTGTTTTAAAGCATGTTATCAAATTATTGCATTCATATGCCATCTTAGATAGCCGAGCTTATTAGTTGCATATTGCATGTGTTGCATTAGGCATTTTGTATAGTTAGGATCATGCATTCTTTCTAACTAGCTTTTGTTTTGGCTCGGAGTACTCGGTAAGCGTTTACGCTTTAGCATACTTGCATGAGTGTGAGTGTTGCCATGATAGCATGCTTGCCATGAGGCTCTTTGCTTAAGTGCTAAACTGCATGAGTGCCTGTGGGTGAAGGCTTGGTTGCTTGAATTGGAACAATTCGATAAATGTGTGTTTTAAGCCCACTTTGGGAAGTGGAAAATCATCATGTTTTAAGCCCACCTAAGGGTGGAAAATCCATGTTTTAGCCCACTTGAGAGTGGCATCTTCAAACCATTTTTGAAAACAAACATGAGTTGTTTTGTTCCACTTCGCGATTTAGTCTATACTTGTATGTGTGGCCACATAGTAAAGCTAGACTAATAATCAAAATAAGAACACATGTGGTTTATAAAACAACATATCATGTTAGTAGAGGCCGATCCTTTGATCAGGCGAGCGGGGGTGCTCCTGTCATGACCTTCTCCTCTCGTACCTAAGTTCCCGAGCCGAGACAACTTTGGTGATGACTTTTACACGTGGCATTTGGCACGAGTCGTGGTTTCCTAAATTTCCCAAAAATAAAATATTTAGGTGGCGACTCAGAATTTGGCAAAGTAGTCCAGCTTTTGGCATTATTTGATTTAAAATATGATTTTTCAAAATGATTTGTCTGATTGGACTCTTTGGTGTTTATCACCTCATATTGTACTTTGTGAGAATAAATTTCAACCGTGACAGAGTCCAAATCAGGACCAATTCGAGCCTCTCCAAAAGGGGGCGCCAAGAAAGTTAAGTCTGCATGGTGTGAATAAGACAATCTAAGCATGAAACAAGGTTTCACGAGGTACAAGTTCCAAGACTTATGCCCGTTACAAATAATGGTTATCAAACCTATAAGAGTTTAGCCTTTAGCATATCAAAACAAAACAACAAAATAAAAGAGCCTCATTATCCTCAATAATTTTTTCCACGCCTTCACTTTATGATCACAACATCCTTCCCCGAAGATGGTTTCCAAAGAAGAGATGTGCATAAAGTCTAGTAAAGATATCTTAATGAAGTGCATGTAACCACGCAAGTGGGCTCTCAAGCACTAACAATAACCACTTGACCGCTCCTAACCTAAAAAGAACTTAGTACCTACTCACAAGATGTTTCTAGACTTTACCACGGACCTCAAGCTTAACCTAATTAACGACCAACTACACCCCTAAAGGGACTTACTAATGTATTTACCTCAAAGCAATTCAAATCAATATTTGCTTTCAATAAAACAATACTTTGCAAAGCATAATTCTAACAAATGCTAATTCAAAACATGCAATATGAGATGAGATGAGATGACAATGAAATTATAAATACATCTATGTCCTCCAATCTCCCAACAATTCTTTAATTTCAATAACACAACCCTCAACCGATTGGTTAACAAAAGATCTCTACTCAATTGTAACAACCCCGATTCGTAATTAACCGTTAATCCATACTTAAGAATGTTAAACAAGTGGTTAAGTGGGATTACGTGTTAATTGTGCATTTTAAGTGTTATTTGTGTTCTATCTCGTCAGATGATTATTTGTTTAGAGTTCGTGTTGATAAGAAAATTTAGGCCTTATCGCATCCTAACATGAAATTGACTCAATTAATGTGTTATTAGGGATTTTAGAATTTTATGGTTAGTTTAATTAGAATTCGATCGTAATCAAATAATTAGAATAAATTGAGTAAATTAAGCTAGATTGATTAGTTTTAGTCACTCCTAATTAGTACATGCTAAGCTTGTATAAGGCTAATGTTGTCTCAACAACATTCCATATACAGTCCACACTTCATCTATTTGGTGTCAAAATATATATATATATATATAGAGAGAGAGAGAGAGAGTATGAGAGAATGTGAGATCAAAGAAGAGGAAAGGAAAAATTGTTCAAGAATTGATGAGAATTGGAGGAAATTGGTGGAATTGTCCAAGAACTTGCTAGAACCCAAGAGATTGAAGAGTTTAGGTAAGAATTCAACTCTCATTTTGAGATAGTAAGCTAACTTACATGAGAATTCATGAGAATTTAGAGATATACACTTGAATTGAACTAAGAGTGATGGAGTTTAGCCAAATCATGCATGCATGCATAATTCACCAAGTTTTGAGTTTGAATTTTAACAAATGCTCACATGCATGGTGTTCTTTATGCTCAAGTTTGAGAAGCCGACATGTTTTTACACTTGTCACCCATGAATCCATATTTTGAAGGTTCAATTCATATCATTACATGCATACGATTATACATTACGTTAAAGGTTTGGTTTTGCGTAATTCACTTGCTTTTAGGCTTTCATTTTGTGAGTTGAACTGATATCATGTTTTTCTACAAATTTCCAAGTGTTTTCTATAGTTTTGGCCCAAAAGAATAGGTTTTGATGTGTTAAACTTTTTTTTCAACCTTGAATGCAAATATGGAAATTCCATAATTGTAGGTTTCGCCGAGCGATGGTGGTTTCGCCGAGCGATGGTTCTTTCGCCGAGCGCATTTTATGTAGCTCTCAAGATTTTTGCAGAGTTTTATGGGTGGCTCGGGCGAATAAAAACCGCCTGCGACCACTTTTTATTTTCATTTTGGCTTGAGTGACAAAAAGTTGGCTTAAGCGTAAAATGAGAGGATCCAATACTTTTACAGACCAAGGGGTCTGGTCGAGCGACCAAAAAATCGCTCGAGCAAACTGCCTTGCTTCTGAAGTTTTACAAAATGTTTTCTAAGTGCATTTTTGCATTCTCATTGCATCTAAGGCATTCTTAAGCCATGATTTAGGCTACAATAACGAGGAAATTAATTAGAAACACACCAAGAAAGGAAAGTAATAAGTTTAAATGTCAATAGAGCGTGTGTTTCAATGTGTATGTGTCATGTGTTTTTGTAGATCACGTGCTATCGTCACTAATCACCTACTCTATTTGCTTTGCTTCGGGTTATTTGTGAGTACCAACCTTGTAAAGATATGTTCAATTATAAGTATTTTCTGACGAATATAATCAGCTCTATTTTTTCAAATAATATTTTCTGGATAAATGAGTAATTGTCCACTTTCTAAAATGTACCATGGCATCTTTAGCATCATGTAAATCATATCTCGTTATCTCATACCCGAACCGAGGATCTCGTGGGTTCTATTCATGGAACTATTTGTGAAACTTGTATGGTTATCTATTACAATTGTGCACAATCATCTGCTTGATATGAATATGGGTCTTAATAACCATCTACTCGTGTGTGGGTCTTTATGACCATACCGATCTATTAGCTTAATGGATGTATCACGATGATTGATTACAACTCAATATGTATATGAATCGCTTCGATCCAATTCGATTTCAATATGTTATGGACATCATTCATAAACCCTTTACTCTATTGTTATTCATTGAACTCCAGCTCACTGCATTATTTATGTATGTAGGTGATCAGGCGCGTGACTAAGCTTAAGACTTCCGGCCTAGATCCATTTCTATTTCGCTCACACCAGAACACCTTATTTTTGATCGCCTTAAGACTTGGGTGTCTTATGTTGAACACTCAATAATGATAAAGTTACGCTATACAAACCGTTCAATTTCTTCAACAAAAGGCTTCGGTTTTACGTTTCAGAACCTAAAACCTTGTACCTCCTTTGGACCAAAACCTAACTTTTTTTAGCCTGACCACTCAGAAGCCTACTAGCCAACAGGTGGCTGACAGGCCAATTTTTTTTGGTCGGCTATCCCTCTCCATGGCCGGCCGGCCATATCTAGCGGCCAACAAATATTTTGCTGCCAACTATCCCACCATATGCATGCCTTGCACCAGCTGGGTCAATACAGATATTTTTGACAAGGGAACCTATTTTTTTATAAATACTTGACCATCCCTCATGGTTTTAGGTTAGAAAATTTTGCCAACAGATGAAAACTTGCCAAACACTCTCCCTCTCTATCTTGCAATATACATATACTATCTATACACTTCCTAAACCAAAATTTTGAGGCTTCTTGCTGAGATTATTGAGCCAAAATTTCAGCTCTTGAGGATGATCACTTTATGGTTTGTGAACCAAAGAATATCCTCTCTTCAAGAGGTATAGCTTTTGCCATATTCTCCCTTATTTACCCTACTCTTTTCCTCTCATTTTCTTGTTGTGTTATACTCTATTTTGGACTGAATTTAAGTGTTGAACCTTGTGATTTAAAAACTACCAAAGGTGGAAGGGTTAATCACCCTTTCTTGAACCTTATTCCATAGCTTATATCCTTGTCCTTCACACTTGTTTCTTTGATTTGTATACTATTTTTCAGAGTTTTCAAAGGCTAAAATATGTGATTTTAAGGTCCAAAAGGTGGAGGGGTCTTACTAGCTTTGTTCTTTTCTATTTTTGTTTACTTTTTTTTTATAGCTTTTCAAATTGGTTTTTAACACTATTTTGTGATATTTAGGGTTTGTTTTAATTGTTTATTTAGTTTATGCTTTGAATACTATGCTTGTATTGTTGTAAGTCCTCATAGATTTGGTGGTTTAGGCCATAGACACCAATCTACTTAAGTTGATAGCTTTATTCACATAGTTTTCATACATATATTCACACTTGTAATAATCATCTCTGCAACCTCCTCCTTTCTTTGCTCTCTTTGATTAAGAGTCGTCTCAAACACTAGGTTGTTGTTCAAGGCATGAGAAAGAGACTTTCTATGCTTAATGGTTTAATCTCTTCAAAGGTTCATTACCAAGGCATTACATCTCTCTCATGTTAAGCACAACCTCGTGTTTGACACTATTTATCGCTTTTTGCATTTAGTGGACGTAGTTATCACTTTTGGACAAAATGAAGAAAATATAAGAAAATGGCAAGGTAATGCAAAATGGCTAATAAAATCGAGTAAAAGAGGTAAAAAAAGAGTAATAATATTGAGTTGGGTTCTTCGGATGCTATATTGACCCCATTGAGTGTTGAATCATTACTTAGTTTGTAGTGATGTTTAGTGATTCAAGAATCAATGCCTACCACTTCTCTTGAGGTAACTCCATGATAGGGATGAGGTGTTGTTAGCCTTTTATTTCCATTTATTAGGCATTTGTCCTATCACCATAGATCATCACGCAACAAACGTGTAATATTGATGATTTATAACCAAATCTACTCCTCCCTTGATCAATTTCATAATAGGAAGAGGCAGAGAGGATAAACATCTCTTAGAAACACTATGTTTTTGCTCTATTTCAATTTTGTGGCAACAGGCGTAACCTAAACACAAGGGCTACTAGCTACCTTCGTCTGACCGACCACTTTTTGTTGTGCATGAAGTGGCATTTTCATGGCAGAACAAAGCAGAAGCTGGGGCAAAAACAGATTAATTTTCCGATCATGAATAGAATAGAATCGCAAAGAAATGTAGAGGTTTCCGAGAGGATGTTCTCAGTTGTGCACTTGTGGCTCCTCGCCTCCTATCCCATTAATTTAGATGCTTTAATATTAATGTGTTGTAATTAAGTAGTTAGCTTAATTGGGATTTGTAATAATTAGTTAATTTAACTTATTTATTTATTCGGTGTTGTAATAATTAGCAAAGTAGAACATTTATTCGGACCCTCTTGTATGAGGGCAAATTTTGTATGTCTTACACCCCCATTCTTTCTCCCTTTTATTTACTTGCTTATGATGGTTGCATGTAGTATCATATTTTTGGTCCCATATCATTACCATGACTTGCATGCATTTTGGCATGCATAAGGATTTGGCTCATCACCTTTAAAAAGCATCAATTATTTCTTGCTTGAATACATGTGCTATCATATGCCTTACTATTAATCTGTATGCCATTTTAAGAAGTCCAATCCTAGTAGTTGCATTTTTGTATGGGCTGCATTAGCCACTTGCAAATTAGAGCATGCATTTTTCTATCTATTATCTTCTATTTTGGCTTGCCTCGATTAAGTACTAGGTGAGCATTTTTTGCTTTAGTATATTGCATGTGTGCTTGTGTTGCCATTTCAAGCATAATACCATGAGGCTAGGTGCTTATTTGATATACCTCTTTGAATGCCTGTGGATGAAGGCTATTTCGCTTAAATTGGGATGATTTCGATTAATGTACGTATGAGCTTGCTTTTCTAGTAGCACATATTCAAAATTCTTTTCAAACAAACATAAAATGAAAGCATTCCAAAGTGAGAGAAATAATCTATACTTGTGTGCCTCACGTAGTAATGTTGGCATAATAATCAGAATAAGAGTATATAATGTACATAAAAATCACATCATGATCAGTAAAGGTCGATCCTCAATCAAGTGACGGGGGTGCTCAATTCATGACCTTTTCCTCTCATACCTAAGTTCCCAAGTCGAGACACTTTGGTTATGATGCATAAGTGGCCTTTGGCATGAGTCACATGTTTCCTAAATTTCTCAAAAATATTTAGGTTTTGACTCTGAAATCTGGCAATACAGTTCATTTTTGGCATTTTTTATTATAAATCAAATTTTCAAAAACTTGCCTGATTTGAACTCTCATTTGTTTAATCTATTTCACATTACACTTGTGGAACTAGACTCAGAACCACGGGAGTCTGAACTGTAAGGCTATCGTATCCGATGAGACTAAACCCCTCCGAGGAGCACGAAAAACTAGCTACATCAACCAACTGATGTGCCTCCCGAGGAGGTTCCAGAAGTCTTTTTGTGGTCAAGTTATGTGGCCAATGTTTGTGACCAAGTTTTGAACTAGCCTTAAGTTTATTATTATTATTATTATTTATTTATTTTCTCACGTCTTTTGGACAAGTTTTTGTTTATCTATATTAGGGCTAAGTCCCTTTTGGTTTTATTTGTATTTGGATGACGTAAGAATAAGGTGGTTATATATGTAAATATAAGTTTAAATTTTATGTCCCATATAAGTCTGCATAGCTCTATTTGAATATAAGTTTACATATAACTTTACATTCCATATACACTATACACTTCATTTATTTGGTGTCAAAATGTAGAGAGAGATGGGGGAAGAGAGAGAGAAAGAGAGAGAGAGAGAGAGTATGAGAGCATGTGAGATCAAAGAAGAGGAAAGGAAGAATTGTTCAAGAATTGATGAGAATTGGAGGCAATTGGTAGAATTGTCCAAGAACTTACTAGAACCCAAGAGATTGAAGAGTTTAGGAGACAAGAAAGAGAGAGAATCAACACATCATCATCTTCAACAAACATCAACACAGAGAGAGAGAATCAACATCTTCATCAACACATCATCATCATCATCATCATCATCATCAACATCTTCATCAACACATTATCATCATCAACAACAAGATCCAGATCCAGATCTACTAGAAAGGAGGGGGGAAAATAGTAGAGAAAACAGAGGAGGCGATCGGCGATACCCGCCGGCATCACCGTCGATCTTCCTCCTCCGCCATCACTGCCATCGCCTCTTCTATCTTCCTCTTCTCTCTCTCTCTCTCTCGCCTATTCTCTTCTCTTCTCTTCCCTCTGTATTTGAAAGCAAGAAAAATAAAAGAAAAAAAAAATCGTTTTGTATATTCGAGCCACCATTTTCGAGCAACGAAGTATTATTCATATTTGAAATGTTTGGAATACAATTGTTTTGGAAACAATTTGAAAATTGAAAAACACTTTACCTACATTAAAGAAAAAAATTGAGAAGACAATGAATAAAAAAGAATTATTCCCATTTTTGTTTTCTTTTTCTGACTTCTCTATTAACCTGTTAAATCAATATGTAAAAAAAAAAAAAAAAAAAAAAAAGCAAAAACTTTTCTTCTAAAGAACACAATGCCGTAAAAACTTATATATATATATATATTTAAAATGTATACAAAAAATTATATAAAAATAAGTTTATACTGAAAATGATAACCTATATAATTTAAATTGACTAGACACACACACACACACACACACACAAAAACACTAAAAAAATACTAAAAATACAAAACTCATTTTCAAAAAATTGAATTTAGAAAATTAGAATTTTTTTATCTCAACAATGAAAAAAATAATAATTTTAAATAAATTCTTTAGACAATAATTGAATTTTAATTATTTTTTTCACCCACTCAATTTTGAAATTAGTATTATTGATTCTATTAAAATCAATTTGAGCAATAAACTAGTTACAAGTACGCGCATGCATACACATCAAGCAGCCAATAAAGTTCCGACTCAATTAGGGTATCCGTGATCGATTCTAGATAATTTGAGACATAAAAAGATAATTATGAAGAATTTTATATTTTTTGCAAAGTATATTATTTAAAATATAATTTTTTTATATTTAAGGGGCTTTATTGATTTTTAAGGTATAATTTGGAGGTAAAATAAAATTCTAAATTAAATTTAGTGCTAAATCATCAAATTCAGCTTTAATTATAAATGACAATAGATTTACTAAAAGTAAATTGAAAAAATTTTAAAAAAAATTAAGAATTAAATTACAATAATATAAAATCTTAATAATAAATTGATTTTTACATAATAATTTTAAAAAATAATAATAATATTTTTTCGATATTTTATTTTATTTTTATTTTTATTGACTATCGTAGCCAAAATTCATCATCCCAAACCACCCTTTAGCATCTCGTATCATTCATCGTATTTATAAAGAAACTCTCTTGTCTCCCTCTCATTCCTCTTCAACTTGTTGGTTGTCGCCGCCGCCGCCGCCACCGCCACCTCCACCACTAGCCTTTGTGATTGTTACCGCTAGCCTTGTTGGTCGCTGTCGATCATCCTCTCAGATCGCTTCCGCTCGCCGATTTGGTAACTGGTAAGTCTCTCTTTCTATTTGCTCTCTTATTAATGCTCTAGATTTGTTTCTCTTGCTCTTTTATTTGCTCTCCTTTTGCTATCCAAGTTATGGGCGTTTTTATTTTAAGATTATTTTTTGATCTTAGAGTGCAATGACCACAGTTGTTTGTTTGTATGAATTTGGACTAATATTATTTTGTGTGTTAGATTGTGGCTAATTCATACTAATCTCTCTCTCTCTCCTGCTAACATTTTCATCATTTAAAGTTGGTTCTCTATTTTTACTTGATTTTTATGTGCTTCTTATATGTTAATTGTCTGGTTTTTACCGCTCTGTTCATATGTTTTTGGTTTTTTGATTTATTTCCATGTCTTAGAATCTCTCCATCTATTCCTCATAAATGCCATATATTTCTATAGGCGAACTTGTTTTATTTTTATTTTTTTGGGGGGGGGGATCTAAAAACTAACCGAATGAGTCTTTTTTTTTTTTTTTATTTGGGGAAGGGAATCTAAAACTAACCAAATGAGTCTTTTTTTTTCACAGCCCCAAATATTAACAAATTTCTTGAATTCACGAAAAATAATATTTCATCTTTTTCAAAGTGTAACACTTTCCCAAACGTTAAGACTTTTGAAATGCAATGTTATATCTTTGCTATTAGTTCAAAGTTATCAATTCATTCCTTATTCTTTCTTTTAGGAAGTGTTCTGCTATCACTGTCACCTTTCTTAAAAAAGGATTTGATTCATGAAACATTATTTGAGAGAGGTAAATTGTCGCACAACAACTGTGATCATCGTGATAAATGATTGTTTGATGTTATAAAATTATATTTTTTTGATTTATTGACTCAAAATCACATACGATACATCAACCTATTTTTCTTTTTATATTATTTGGTGTATTAAGGAAATGAATCATTATCAATATCTTTTTGCAATTGAGGTTGTTGCGCTTGGTGAGCATTACAAGATTTCCTTTTGTCCTTTTTACTCCACTAAAATCAAGAATATGTTTGTTTTGTTTATTTTTGTGTCATCGTAAAAATAAGGCTCTTGACAAACAAAGGTGGTAAAATGTTGAGCAACAGGGATCGAAATTTACCTGAAGATGTTGTGAATGAGATACTCTCAAGGCTACCCGTGAAATCCCTGTTGCGATTCAAATGTGTCTGTAAGTACTGGTACACTCTAATTAAAAGCCTTGATTTCATTAGCAAGCACTTTAACCAGGAAAACAATAATGTTCGTCTCCTTGTTCATTATTATATTTCCGATATTGATAGATATGCTATCGCTCTTTTCCTTAATGAAACACTTGTTGGCATACCGCCTTTACATGAAAATTTTGATCATCTACAGATCCCAGATCCTATGCGACATGTTGTTGGCCCCATTGACGGCATATTTTTGGTATACACTTATGGGTACAGTGACGGCAATCGTGGCTCAGGAACCTGCTATGAGAGAGTTTAGACTCTTCCATGTACTTGAGCCAATTTTTCCACCGAATTTTCATGTTGTTGTAAATGTAGTTGGATTTGGGTTGGACCCATTGACTAGGGATTACAAGATTATTTGGATTCGCAACTTTGTTGAAAGGATTGGTGATGTATCAGGTGATGACATAGATTATCCTTGTTATGTTGTTGCACTATACACTCTAGGTAAAGATTTGTGGAGACATTTTTGATCTTCTTACAATACCTACAGGCCATTTCATCTATAATTCTTTGTGTGCGACATGCATAAATGGAGCATATTATTGGTTGTGTTTTGTAGGTGATGATAGTAGATATGAGATCCTTTCATTTGACATGAGGCTAGAGGAGTTTAGAGAGATAAAAGTGCTAGCTAATCCTGAACAGAAATTGGGGTCTCTTTCATTGTACAATGATTCTATTGGTTTGTTCTTTTGTCAAACTTATGCGATTTTGGAATGTAGTATTGATATATGGGTGATGGAGGAGGAAGGGTGTTGGATCAAACTAGTAACAATAAAACCCTTTCCAGAAGTTTTACGTCCATGCGGGTTTTAGAAAGAGAAGAGCTTTTGTTTGAAAGTCGAACGAACGAGCTGGTTGTTAGGATCAAACACACCCATAAAATAAATCACACACACAGAGAACACAATATTTACGTGGTTCGGCCCAATACCTACGTCCACGGAGTAGAAATGAAAATTTTCACTAAAACAGAGCAAAAAATACAAAACGGAGGATGAAGAGTATCTTACTCTCTCTACTCAACTCAGAGCTCTGATATACTTCTCACAACTCTCTTTTTTTTCTGATACAAATCACCCTCTCCCTCTCGTCTCTATTTATACACAGAGAGAGAGAGAGAGATAGAGGCAAATCTCACCCAAAAATTCTATCCTCTTTAATGGTTAACGGTGAGAATCAACAAAGGCAACAACGTGAGGAGAAGGGAGAGTTTTTCAGATGCCCATATCAGACTTTCACTTGTGGTGGAGGTCTTCTTACGACATTCATCCTTGACTCTCTCCTTTACATACATGGGGTTGGAGCTAACAACTCTATCCCTCCATACCCACATGCATGACTGACTTCTCACTTGAAGTCCATCCCTGCAATGTCTCTGCAAATTTCGAGTTTGTCTCTCGAGACCACCTTTGTAAGCATGTCAGCCAGATTCTTATCTGTGTGGATCTTGACCAATTCCAATAACTTCTTTTCCATCACTTTGCGTATCCAATGATACCAAACATCAATGTGCTTTGTGCGAGAATGGTACATTGAATTCTTGCTCAGGTCTATGGCACTCTAGCTATCACAATAGACCGTGAACTTTTCTTGCTTTAATCCCAACTCTTGGAGAAACCGCTTTAACCACAACATCTCCTGCGGCAATATATTCTGCCTTGGTTGTGGATAAAGCAATACACTTTTGCAGCTTGGACTGCTAAGACACAGCTCCCTCTGCGAAAGTGAACTGAAATCCTGATGTAGATTTTCTACCATCAAGATCTCCCGCCATATCTGAATCCATATAGCCTTCTAAGACTGGTTTAGCATCATTAAAGCACAAACACATTTTTGTTGTACCCTTAAGGTACCTCAGAATCCACTTGACTACTTCCCAATTTTCTTTCCCTGGATTGGAAAGGAATCTGCTTACAACTTCAACAGCATGAGCAATATCTGGTCGGGCGGACACCATTGCATACATCAAACTCCCTACGGCAAATGAGTAGGGAATATCCTCCATCTCTTCTCTTTCTTTTGTAGAGGAGGGACAAGAACTCTTGCTTAGCTTGAAATGATTAGCCAACGGAGTTCTTACTGGCTTGGCATCTTTCATGTTGAACTTCTCAATCACCTGTTCAACGTACTTCTCTTGTGACAGCCATAACTTCTTGGCTTTCCTGTCACGTATAATTTCCATACCCAAAATTTTCTGTGTAGGGCCTAGGTCCTTCTTGTCAAAGGACTGTGATAACTCCTTCTTCAATGATTTGATTGTTGTGGCATCCTATCCAACGATCAGCATAGAGCATGAGTAGGATGAAGTTTCCACCGGGAAATTTCCTGACATAAACACACTGGTCTGCAACAATTCTTTTGTGCTTATGACCCACCATGAATGAGTCAAACTTCTTGTACCACTGTCTCGGCGCTTGTTTGAGGCTGTAGAGACTCTTCTTCAATTTGCAAACTAAGTTTTCTTTCTCTTTGACTTCAAAACCTTCTGGCTGCTCCATGTAAATTTCTTCCTTCAGATCACCATGGAGAAATGCCGTCTTCACATCTATCTGGTCAAGTTCCAAATTCAAATTGGCCGCTAGTCCCAAAACTACTCAAATGGATGACATTTTCACAACTGGCGAAAAGATTTCATCAAAATCAATACCTTTCTTCTGCCCAAAACCTTTGACAACCAATCGGGCCTTATACTTGACTAGCTTCCCACTGCCATCTTTTTTCAACTTGAACACCCATTCGTCCTACAATGCTTTGCAACCCTAGGGAAGTTTGACCAAATCATAAGTCTGATTCTTCTACAAGGATTGCATCTCCTCTTGCATAGTTTACTGCTAGCTACTCTTCTCCTTATGATTCTGAGCTTCTTGAAAACTTTCTGGCTCCCCCTCATTAGTAAGCAAAATATACTCAGAAGCACGGTATTTGGATGATGGCTTAGGCTCTTTTGTTGATCTTCGAATTGTGGATTAACAGTCTCTGGCAGAGGGAGTTGTGGCTCCCCCTGCTCAACACCCTCTACTTCTAGACCTTTTTCTTATGGAAATCCATCCTGTAACTTTACATCATTGGTTGCATGCTACGGTAGCTCTTCTTCATCAGTGGCATGCTGTGATGGTGCAGGATTGGGAATAATTTCTAAAACATTATCAACTTTGGGTTTGGCTGGTGGCCCAAAGTCTTCTAAGGTATGGCTTTCTTAAAACACCACATCCCGGCTTTGAATGACCTTCTTATTTTTCTAATCCCATAATCTGTATCCAAATTCTTCATCTCCATAGCCAATAAAGATGCATGAAGTAGCTTTATCATCTAGCTTTTGCCTGTGCTCTTTGGATACATGTGCAAATGCTTTGTACCCAAACACTCTCAAGTGAGAGTAAGAAATCTACGTTCCAGACCATATTTCTTCTGGAATCTGAAAATTCAGTGGAACGGATGGTGATCTATTAATCAGATTGTCACGACCCAAACCCGCCCCTATGGGTTTAGTATCAGAATCGCCAAGAATCTGAGATTACGAAGGCCCGCTTAATAATGTCTGATATCTGATACAGGGGCTGGCGGAAGCCAAAACAGTAATTAAACAATGTCTAATAATCTGTGGCAGTCTGTATGCAAAAAGACTTTTCATACATATACATATACAACCAGTATAGAACAGTAGGTACAACATTTACATTCATTCAGGGCAGGGACTTAATCCCTATTAAAACAGTACAGTAACAGTCTATACAGCTTACAAAACAGATGGGGGAAGCTATAACACCCCAAAGCCGTAGCTTGAACAGTTCTGGAACCTCAACGTGAGGCACAAAGGTTAGCCTGACAAAACGAAGCTAAATGACGCCCTAGCGGTATCCGTGTCAAACACCTACATATATATATGAGCAGTGAGCTAAAGCCCAATGAATAACATAATGCGTAAAGAGGTTAAGGATGAATGTCCTTTCAGTATTGAAAACAGTCAATTGATTCAATATTTCAATCATTCAGTCATAACAGTCCTATGTGGTACACCCATTAGCATAGCAAAGATAAGATGTGAGGTCTTGAAAGACCGAAACCAATGATGGCCATCATAACAGAAAGAAGTTCCAAGATAGGAACCCGAGAGATCTCTGTAAAGATGCGATAAAGAAATGAGTTGCCATGGATGCCACAATCTGATTCGATAGAGGACATACATTCATTGATTAACGATGTCGATTGACGATTCGGTTAAGCGATGTAAATATTCATATTTGAACATATCTTTACACAATTGTTACTCACGAGTTCGGCTACGCTTAAGCTAGAGCGCGTCCTCAGATGCCAACCCTACACAGTTTACAGGATGAACACACACTAAGTTCACATTCGGGAAGCAAAGACTTAGCCCCTACTAAGACTCGGTGCGGTTCTACCTCTATATCCTCACTAAGATGCCTTAAACTAGGCTTAAGAATGCCTAGGATGGAATGAGGATGCAAAGATGCACTTTGAAAACATTTTCAGAATTTTCAGAAAACAGAGGTCCCGCTCGAGCGGACATGCAGACAAAGGTTTCCGCTCGAGCGTATAATTACCCGCTCGAGTGTACTGCAAAACGGTCAAAAGTGCTGGATGTGCGAAAATCATGCTCGATTGGGCGCTCGACACCCGTTCGAGCGTAAGACACAAGGTCCCGCTCGAGCGTCAATTCCTCCGCTCGAGCGGACTGTAAAACAATGCAAAGTGCTGGGAGCACGAATTTCACGCTCGAGCGCCAGTCACCCCACTCGAGCATGAGTTCAAAATCTAAAATTCCCAGATTTGAACCTTAAGCTCAAATTCAACTTTCAAAGCATCAAATCCGATCCTTTTGGACTAATTTTCTGGAAGAAACTTCAAAACTCATAATATAATATGTTTCCAAGATCAATTTGAGAAATCAAAGCCCAACGGTAGTTCAATTAAATCCAATTTCAAACCAAACTTCATGAACATAATTCAAACATGACATGCATGAGTTTAAACAAATTCCAAGCTTCAAATACTTGCTCCAATGAGCCAATTCTTTCGAAACATGATGAATTCATGGTCCTTAACATTAACATGAACATGCATGTAACAATCTTCCATGAAAATAACTTTAATTTCATCAATATAGGCATGCATGCATGGAATGAGCTTCAATTCAACAATTTAAAGCTAATTCTAGACTCTAAACTTCAATAGACCAAGAACCAAGCAAGAACAATCCTAAATACAAGTTCAAGAAGGTGGATGTTCTACCTTAAGTCTTGTATTCAAGGTCTAGGAGCTCAATTTGACAATTCTCTAACAATTTCTTCAAGTTTCCAAGCAAAATTCAAGATGAACAACTCAATTCTCTCACTCTCTCTTTCTTTCGGTTGAGGGCTCAAGAATGGCTGAACATATGCCTTGTTTGAATGCAATAAGGCTTCAATATATGTTGGCTAAGTGGCTCACTCAATGGCAAGGTTGTAAATAAACCTAACTTGTGTAATTTAGCTCATTTTAATCTAATTCAATCATACCAAATCACATTTCAGATAATTATGCCATAAAATCACATTAATTCTAATTAGTACAGAACATCAATCAATTTCAGATTCGGCCGCTGATAAGGCCTTCAATTCGCAGTTTAAACATAAAACATAAACAGATAATCTAGCGATTCGAAAAGATAGACATGCAATTTGACTAACATATTCAATCAGTCAGTTCAGTATTTCAGTCGATTCATTTACTTATCATAATCCGTTTCAGTTTAGCAGTAATCAGTGGTGAGGGTTATTACATAGATAGCAGGCAACACGAACAGCTTGTAACGCCCTCAAAATAATACATAAACCTAACATTCAAGATAACCATAGACATACGAGAATAAAGCATATTTCCATTCATCAAAGTATTAAGTACAAAAGTATTACATGTTGACAACAAAAGTAAATGCCCTATAGGCTTACAAAATAAGCCATTGGCTTGATATACATGTAATTACAAAAGATAACCACAAAAAGATCTCTCAGTCTCAAGGCCTCCCAAGCTACGTCCTTGGAGGTGGCATGTCACCTGAACTTGAAAATGATGTCCCATATAGGGTGAGCCAATGCCCAGTAGAGATATACTAAACCAATTATGAACAATAACTAAAATATTAGCATTCGATAAATGGTTAAAACTTATAAACCAACTTATAACACAATCCAGTTCCATAACAAATATGTACATGTTTCATTCCACTTTTCTTTACTTAACCAATTCAATTCATAAACATGGCTCAGAACCTGGCTAAACAATTAAATGAGATTACATCCCATATTAAAACACTTCATTTATTCACAATTCAAATGAGACTACAACTCATGTAAAAAACACTTCCAATACTTCAATTATCTACGTTATGCAAATGCAATTAGAATTTCGGGACTTTCACCCTGGACACTCCGACCAACTTAGTTATCAATGGAGTCCATCCCATATCTCGTCCCAAACAGGTTTGAGAGTCCATCCCCTATCTCCTCTCAAACCATGGAGTACATCCCCATATCTCCTCCCAAACAACATACATATACAATATATTTAACAAATATCATATACAATGATCAATCAATACACATATTCGATATATTATTCCAACCGTCATATTCAATGACATATTCCACATGATTAGTTTCAGTTTTCCCTAATCAATATGCAGTGTCTACAACAATCAAGACTATCCTCCACCAATAGCCCAAAGTAGTTATCTCTAAACAGATAATAAATTTATCAAACAGATAAAATCTCAACATTTTCATGGGTGAGTGATTAATTAATCCAACTATACCATTCAATCTCATAATTTCCCTATTTCATAGTTTCCAACTCAATTTCATATTTCCCCAAAATTAGTTATACCAATTAATTTATCACATTAATTAGGGCATTTCCCCCATCTTTCAAATATCAACCCGAAGGTTCAATTTCATCAATTAAACAACAATAATACCATTTTCCAAGACCTCTTATACACATGGAGTTTAACATTTGAAAACCCCCTTTTTAAAACTCTACAACAAACCCTAACTTTCCCAAAATCACCAAACAACCCCATCTATCCAAAATACACAATATTTATGTCAAAACTCATAGAGAGGAGTAGGTTATCCCTACCTCAAATGATGAGACCAAATGGAGAAGGTGATGAAAACTCGAAATGCTCCAAACTCAAATATTTTCGGATCCAAATGTAGCCCACACCAAGCTCTACACTTTATGCGAAGGAACTATGGTAGAAGATCACTCAAACTAGATGATTTCTTAAAGAGAAGTTGTATTCTAGAGAGAGGAGTTCTAAAATGAGGGTTTTGAAAAGTTAGAGAGAGAGAGTGGGTCGAAAAAGTGACTTAAAATGACATAGTCAATATCTGATATACGTATAGGCCGCTCGAGCGAAGAATAGGACGCTCGAGCATAAGACACAAAAACTTTACCCACACGAGCGCAAAAATACCCGCTCGAGTGCCAAGGCACAACTGCAAAGCACCGCCCGCTCGAGCACAAAGGGACCCGCTCGAGCATAGAATACACTCTTCCAGTACTTTTACAGACTCCAGACACCCGCTCGAGCGCAACAAACCCGCTCGAGTGTAAGGAACTCTGCTCAAGCGCGAAAAACACTTCTGCAGTACTTTTGCAGACGCACCAAAATGCTGAAAGGATGCAAACTCCGCTCAAGCGTAACAAGACCCGCTCGAGCGGATCAGCAAAAATCTGGGCAACAAGTTTTGAGACTAAAACTCAACCAACCTGTTTGAAACACGCTCAAGACATTTATAAACTCAAATTCAAAGAGTTAAATGATGGAAATGAAACACATGCAACAATAGACATCCACGGAACCGAGCCCGGAATACAAAAACAATGGAGTGAAAACTAGCACTACAAGAATTCACACATTTGCCAACCACTTTTGCCGACCAAAAAAAATTTGGTCGCAAAAAAATGACATTTGCCGACCAAATATTAATTAGTCGCGAATGATCATTATTTGCGACCAAAAAAAGAGTTGGTCGCAGAAAGTGGTATGCTTTTGGGCTACCAACTACAAATTTGGTCGCGGAATGTGACATTTTTTTTGGCGACCAAAAATTTAGTGGCCAAAAACTTATTTTCAGCAACTAAAAAAATTAGTCGCCAAATTAGCACTTTTAGCGACTAATATTTTAGTCGTCGTTGATTGAGATTTGACAACTAAAAAAAATTGTCGGCAAAGGGTACCTTTCCTGCGACTAATTTGATATTTTGATCGCCAAAAATTTGTGAGGAAAATTTGAAACATAGGGCGGGAATTGAAATTTTTTATCTTTAGCAATCTGTTAGCTCAGGCATTTTCATTTTCTCCTCTCTCATCTGTTTTTCTCACTCTCCTTCTGTTTCTGTTTCTCTCTATTATTCACACAAGCACAAACCCTTAACCACCATTCAAAACCACCACCACCAAAAATGTCTCACGCCGTGGTGGCGTCGCCCTATTTCCCCACCGTGAGGTCGGCGGCGAACTGACCAAACCAGGTAGCAGTGCGTGGAGCCGCCTACACTCTACCATTGCTAATCCTCTCGATTTCAGACCTCTTGCATCAGGTAAACACGCTCTCTCTCTCGCTCTCGTTCCCCCAATTTCAAACCCTAACTATAATTTTCAACTTTTCAGATCTTTGCCTCTCAAGAGTTTCTTCACCTTGAATTTGCTAAACCTGTAGTTTTTGCCTCCTGTAATTAATTTGATTGACATGGATTGAAGAAAACCCCTTTTTCTTATACAATTGAAATATGAAAGCCCCAAAAAATATATTTATAAATAAATATATATATCGGATTACACAACCCTAGCTCTTTGGCTTCCAAGGGTTTTATCAAAATGCACAGAAGTTCTAATGGAGCAAATATGAAGGAGCTCAGTCTCAATCTCTCTCTATCGTCTCATCGAAGAAGGCTATTTACTTGGTACGTTGCTTCCTCCTCTCCTTCCTCTGAATAGTCTCATCGAAGTCTCAATCTTTCTAATTTTTTTTCTTCTAAAAACTGAAAGAGTAGAACATTTGAGTGTTCAATTTGTTTTCTTTTGCCCCTAGTTTTTTCTGAGCTAATTAAAACAGTTTTTATAGAACTTCATACCGTTGCTATCAGCCAGTCTCTTGGAGCACTTATGTTACAATACTTGCTTACATATGTTGAGGATGAAAAAGAATAACACTAAATAGTATAACAATACAGCAATGGTCATTCCATGCCCATGGGTCATTCTTAACTTCAGCATAGGGCAGGGCTTGCAGGCTTAAACTTCTTGGATAGAGTTTCCCGAATAAAGACTACAAACAGATTGTTTGGATATTCTAGAATTGAGATGAAGGCTTTATAATTTTCAATAATATATATTTAGGAATATGCGTGACAGTTAACAAACAATCTTTGGTTCTTTTAAACTTTTGGGGAAATGTATGGAGTGGATTTTTGGCTGTTGGACCAGGTGTGCTATAAAGGCATGCTTGTTTTTCATAGTGAATAATTGAAACTGAAAATAAGTCTAAGGTTCAATTTGTGTAATGGTTTAGGATGTCAGAAACAAATAGGCAATGGTAAAGAAACTTCAGGTTTTATTAAGAGAATGGCATGGAAGACATATGTTTGGAATCGCTTACCACATTCAAGGTCTTCATTGGAGTTTTAATTTGTCAGTTGATTAAATTCTGATGGTATTGGTAAAACATGTGAGGTGGTGTAAGAGGGAAGTAGTCTAGCATGCGTTGTAGAGGACCGTTAAAAGTTCATGTGCTTCCTTGGCATGAGGCATGAGGCATGAGGCGTGGTCTCTAAGGGACCTTATGTCTAGGTGGCAAGCTCTGAATAATTTTAGGAGACTCTTAGGAACCCATGAATTCTCTCAATGGGATGTATGACATCTACCCTAAGGAGCTTTATGATTTTAGAAAAATATGAATAAATCTCTTGCTCTCTAGGAGATCCATATGTTTGATATGCTAGCTTGCATGTTTTCGTCTTGGATTACATGTCATGGACACGGCAGGTATATTATTTGCCTACAAGAAGCTAATATGGCGGTGATACTTGATAAATATTGGATACAATCTTGATAGGTGGAGGGTGTGGAGTGGATGGTTTCTTTCTAGCATAGACAGATTCATTCGGCGATGCAAGAGGAGTTTCTCTTCCTATCGATTAATAGATTATGATTTACCTTTTTGCTTATTCTATTTAATTTGAAATAATTAATCTCAAGGACACGTGTAAAATATTTGTAGGCGGGAGGAAATGAAGACACTTTTGTCTATTTTTCTAAGTTTTTTATATTTGTTCGATTTCAAATTTCGATAGAAGCATATTTTCAGGAAAAGATTAGACACTGAATTTCACTTCTCAAAGTTTGAATTTTTAACTATAAGCTTTTCCATCGTGAGAAATGAATACTTAACCATTACAAGAACAAAACTTCCAAGTAAAAGTTTAAGGACTGCAGAAAATATATTAAGGTTAATCAACCTAGATGGTACTATGCTAGCCCAAACATAGTTTATTCAAATTGCTTTGGACCTTGCTTTTTGTGTGCACACATAGATTTTAATGTAACTGTCACAATTGGAAACTTATTTTCAATGGGTTTCTGTTAGCATTGGATTTCTTTTTGGGGAAAAAGACGCCAGGGCGAAGACATGGTGTTCAATTTACTACTTTGGACATCAATTATGATGGATAGGGCTTTCTTTAATGGCCACCTGTTTACAGTGGCACATGTTATCCACCTCTATCTCTGCTAATTTTAGGCATGGAACCTTCGGTGCACAGTGTTTGGTAGAGTTTTTAAAGTTTAATTCTATCCCTTAGTTTGAGTGTGTTGTTTGGTTATAGTTTTAGAAAATTAATTGCACACTTACTTTTCAAAACACCCACTTTTCAACATTATATGTCACATCACTCAATTCAAACTCTTTTAAAAACTCACAACCAAATAAATTTTCTACACTCAAATCATAATTCCAAAACTCACAAACTCAAAATACAACTCTATTCTCAAATCATAATTCTAAAGCTCTACCAAACGCAACCTATATTTCTAGTGAGCTGATCTTTACACACGTTCACTCTGGAACAAGTTGAAAGAAATGATTTTCGCTAATGCATATAGCGATTAGATTAAATGGATCACCGTCCTCTATGCGGTGGTTTCGATAAAGGTAATAC
Organism: Camellia lanceoleosa; assembly: GCA_025200525.1. NCBI lineage: Eukaryota > Viridiplantae > Streptophyta > Magnoliopsida > Ericales > Theaceae > Camellia > Camellia lanceoleosa. The sequence continues at coordinate 143,468,567 of CM045770.1, forward strand.
GTAACAAGATCACTAGTCGGCCCGAGGGTTATGGATTTGTGGAGTTCAATTCACATGCAAAGGTGAAAGGGTTTTTGAGACATACAATGGGACACAAATGCAGGCGAGCAAACTTTTAGGTTAAATTGGGCTTCCTTTGGGATTGGAGAAAGACACCACGATCTTTGGGCGAGCACTCTATCTTTGTGGGGGATTTGCTTTTGATGTTCTGATTACTTGTTGCAAGAGACCTTCGAACTCAATATCCATCGATTAGAGGTGCCAAGGTCGTGGTGACCCAAATCTTGGGCGCTCAAAGGGATATGGTTTTGTTAAATTTCTTGATGAAATGGAAAGAAACCGTGCTATATACGAAATGAATGGTGTCTATTGCTCAACTAGGCAAATGCGTATCGGTCTTGCAACACCGAAGAAGACCAGCGGCTTTCCATGACAATATCACGGCGACTACGGGTAATATTCAATCTTATTGTAATAGAACCAAACCTAACTTGCAAATTGTTGATTCATTTGCATGTGAAAATTAATTGTCGTCTGAGGTTGTGATTACGTATTGTTGTAATCTTCTTTATAATGTTGTCCTCTTGAAGCCTTAATCTTGTCAAGCTCTCTTTTCTCTTTCTAGTAAAGTGCTTTTTTTTTTTGGGTATATATGTTGATAAGTTTTTTTTGGTAGTGCATATAATATATTTCAATGGGCCATTGGTTTAGTAGTTAAAACTCAACATATCAACTTTGAGGCTGTGGGTTCAAATATGAGTGCAGCCACTTTGTGCAGTTAATGCCAAAGGTTAGGTCTGTAGCCCAATCTTTATCTATTGGACCATCGTCCACTAGGGACTAAACTGGGCGTATGTTTCTTTTTTATTTTTGTAGTATTATATATATATATATATATGACCATAATGTGTCAGGTAGTGGGAATGTGAATTGACTAATTGAAATACATGTCACGGACACTTATATGGAAGAGACGTGTCATGTTGGACCTCGTGTCAGACACTGATACACTGTGAACACTAATAAAAATATGTCCACCACTTCTTCAATGTGTCTTAAAAAAATTTAAATAATAATATCAAACACTTTAAAGACACTTTGCGGACACTTTGGTGAACCTTTCGTGCACTATTTTTATGATGAATCTCTGCATAGTCTACATTTTTGGGAAAGTAACTTGTACACTCTAAATATGTTTTAAAATATTTCTAAGATGGATACATCACATATGTATTTCAATGTTCTATAATGGTTTCACATTTTACATTTTAAGAATGCAATTGTTTTGTGAATGATATCTTGATGTTTAAGTTGTGAAATATATGACCTTTTAATTTTAATTAGTGTTATGTTGCATTTTTTATTACCTTTGAATAAATCATTCATATATTTGATTTTACAATAAATTTATAAAGACATAATTTTTTAACATGCCTCAAGTGTCATGCCTTGCCTTTTTATTTTTATTATGAAAAATGCCATCGCCACGCCATGTGCACAAGAATGTTTGACTAGAAGTTAAAAATGAAGCTTGGAAGATGATGCACATGACTGCTCCTGATTTTAACTTTGAAATGCTTATTTATTTAAAAACTTGGCAAAACAGTAAGAATGCTCTGCATATTGATTTCAATGGATAATAGATATGTTGAGCTCCGAACACATATATATCACAGTTGAGTGACTTGTCATTATTGTGAAAAAAAAAATTGAAGTAATATTGAGAACTCCGTGAAATTTATGATGAAACTTAAAGGTAGTAAAACTGTAAAGGACAAGTACAATTATCAGTGACAAAGCAACGACTTGGATATTGACGTGCAAATGATGGAATAATAAAGAAGCTAAAGAGATTAAAAGAAGAGACATATACTACAGCAAAATGTTGAACCTACTAATAAAATTGATGTACCACAAATAAGGCGTATGAAACAATATAAATACAGTCTGTACAAAAGTAAATGTTTTGTTGGCAATATCAAATGAAATCTTGGTATGTTGTGTTGTTTGTTGTTAATTTTTGGAAAATATCAAGGATGTAATGTTGTATTGGTCTATGACTTGATCTATCAATAGAGTATCGACAATTTGAGAGCACCGGTATAACTTTCTTTCCTTTTTCCATATGTATTGGATAATTGTTTTTTGAAAAGCAAATATATTTTGGATGTATTAATACATATATACACATTTACTACATATTATTATTCCTTGTATAAGGAAAAAGCTGTACTTCCAGATGCATAATTCTCACTCTTTAGTTGGTTCTTTAGTACTTTGATTGATCATGATGAATGTGCACTAATCGTACATTTTTAGTAGCTTTATATCCACCTCCAGCTTACCGCCGGCAGTGCAGACAATTCCAGTGGAGAATGATATTAATAACACTACAATAAGTCCAACACTTTGAGTTATTTATGCTTCATAAGTTCCATTTTTTTTATCTAATGTGTTTTTTATTTTGCAGGTTTTTATTGGAAACCTGGACCCCAATGTCACAGAAGAGGAACTGAGGCAAATATTTTTTGCAGTTTGGGGAAATTATCTATGTGAAGATCCCACATCAAGAGGATGTGGTTTTGTGCAGTTTACAGCTAGGTTACGTCAGGCTTGTGGAATTTCTATTTGAATTGTTGGATAAATTTAATACGATAAGTTGAAAATATGAGAGATGTCTTGATTTATGTTCTCTCCCATCGAAACATTTTTTTTCCCTTTACTTATCTCCTCTCTCTCTCTCTCTCTAGGATGGGGATGGATTTATATTCTGTTTAATTTGCCCATATGGTAATTGAGTTAAGGTGGTGACTTTATGGTCTCTTGTCCATTTTTCCCATGATATCTTGCTTTATTGCATAAACTTTACGTACTCCCTTATTTTACCTCCTATTTATTGTCTTATCATATTGCTTTATATTTCTTTGTGCAGGGCATCTGCTGAAGAAGCAATCAAGGATGCAGGAACAATGATTGGTCAACAAGCGGTCCACCTTTCTTGGGGCAGGAGTCCAACAGCTAAGCAGGTGAATCTTCTTTTTAGACTGCTGTAGTATAGTATATTGACATGGCAGTAATGGAGGAAGGAACTACATATCGTTCTAGGAGATGAAACAAGGACTAGATATCATTCTAGTAGACATGATTCATTAAATCCACAAGAACAACCTTGAATCGACAAGGAAAATAAAAAGAATCTGAAAATAATATTGATTGAATGAATAAGTAACTCATGCCGTAGTCTTTACGCATGTATTTATTATAACCTAAACCTAATACATGTAGAATAAATAATTCTAAAATAAACTAGGGAACTTTAAATTATTACAAACTAGGAAATCTAAGAGAATAATCCTAGTCAAAATTAAATTCCGAAATAATAAAAATATAAAAAGTTTGAAACTCTTGTTTTACATCATTCTCTCCCTTTAGGAAAAAAAAACCTCACCCTAGATTTACTATGAATCGAAACTTCATACGTTTGAGCTTGTCTGCATCTATCTTATAGTTAAGGATAATCTTTTCACATACTTGACTTTGAAAAAGTGTAACTCCTCTTGGGATGATTGTTGAATGGATATGTCACATAAAGGATACTTGCTCCCATCTATGTGCATTCTCTCTTAGTTCTTTTAGGAAATAACAATTCCTTGAATTCTTAAATTACTTAAGCAAGGAATTTTGGCATCTTATTAAAGACCCTTCTTCTCATTAGTTTGGTCAAAGTCGTACACTTTAGTAGGACAAGGAAAATAACTAAGAGCATAGTCAAAAAGTGGTTGCACACCTTTGTTTTTAATTGCACTGCCCAATAATACAAGAACAAACTTCTGTGTGGTAGCCCTCCGATTTTCCTCTGTTATTAAGCCATCAGTTGGTGAATAATTTGAACTACATAATTTGATCTCATCTTGCAATTTGACAATTTTTTTTTTGTTTGTGAATCTTCACTTTTCTGTAACAAGACTTCCAACTTTTGCAATAATGTCTTGGATTTTTATTGGTATACTTTCAAGACTTTTCTTCATTTATTTCTTGGACCGCGAGACAATATAGATTTGTCTTCAAGCGTGAGCCCTTCAAGGATAGTTTCGACATAAGTATTAATAGTATGGTGCTTAGGCTTGTATTTTTCCTCCAATAATTGCTCATAATTCCATGGCAAATAATTCTCCATTATATGCCTTTTCATTCTTGACCATGATGGAATACGCACCTTGCCTTGTTGCTCTCTTGATGATTGCAAATCTAACTATCACCATAGTACACGACCTGTAACCTTTAATAACACATCCATACCTCTACTTTTATTTGTTTGGAATTTTCATATTTTCAATATATATATATCTAGTATCCAATCTAGAATATCTTAAAATATTCACCACCACTAAATTTAGGTAAATTTTCATAATACCTATAATCTTGATCATAAGAAAAGTCCATGAGCTTGGGTTACGACCTGTCCGAAGGCAACCATGGTTATGAACTTGCCCCTGGGGAAGACCTGGTTCGACACCAATTGACACAGTGGTAATGGAGGAAGGAACTAATTATTGTTGTAGCAGACAACATGGGCTTGATATCATTTTAGATTAGATGTGATTTATTGAATCCACAGGAACAACCTTGAATCCACAAGGAAAATAAAACAGAAACTCTTTGAAAATAATGTTGATTAAAAGAATAAGTTACTCATGCCTGTAGGCTCCTATGTCGATTGAGCAAAGTTTCATCTTTTATTCTCGCTAGTGTGAAATCTATGAGCTTGACTAGGTTGGGCTGTACGGGATGAGGGGTGCTTGATTGGGTTGGTTTTCTTTCCAAATTTTGATGTACAGGATGGGTGGGATGAGGCTTCAAACATGGCATCAAAGACTTTTTGAAAATCAATGTATAGACCAGTAATTGCGTAGTTTAGTAAGTATAGATTAGAGCAGGCACAACATCACTTACGCATGTATTTATATTGAACTAAACCTAATACTTGTAGAATAAGTAACTCTAAATTAGCCTAGGAAACTTAAGTTAATACAAACTAAGAAATCTAAGAGAACAAGAAACTAAAAATTCTAGACTATGTAACAAAGTCATAGTCAAAATCTAATAGCAAAATAATAAAAATATAAATATAAAAATTCTGAAAATTTTGTTCTGCTACATTGCTCTTTCTAGGATTGTCTCTATGAGAGATTCAGCCAGAAGAACTTATCCTTTCCTACTGTTGCTTTAAATTTGATGCTCTATGTCAAAGCCAGAAAGGACATTATTGAGGTTCATGATTTTCATAAAGGTATTGACATCTTCTTGATTTGACTGTTGTTTGGCAGTCATGATTGGTATGTAATGAGGTGTAATTGAAAAGACTCTTTCTTTTTGCCAAATGATGTTTCTGGTCTCTAAAAGAATATTCAGTTTATGCTAATTACTATACAATTTTTTAATACTATGTTGTAGGAATTACCTGGTGTCTGGAGTTAGCAAGCAAATCCAAGTCAATGGAGCAGCACCTATTATGGTTACGGACAAGGTTATGATGCCTATGGTTATGGGACTACATGATCCTTCATTATATGCATATGGTGCATACCACAGTTCTGTATGATACCCTCAACAGGTATGGCGCTTTTAAAGAACATTGTTTTTTCCTTTTGCTGGATGTGCTGTCCAGATTGCAATCTAGATAACATACAACTGGACTGTTTTTTGATGCCTTATTTGTAGGAAAGTTAAAAAAAAAAAAATTCATTTTTTATATACTTAGCTGTGGAACAATTAAAAGCATTGTAGGACACAGACCAAAACTATTAAACCTTGTTTTTCCTCGCATTTTGTGATGAGGATATTTGAAGGAGAAAAGGAACTGTTCAACTCGGGATTGAGAATTTTTTAGACATTGGATGGCGAGCCAAAAAAAAATGGGAAACAAAACAACTAAAAGAGGGGCTGTTATCTCGATTTGCAACCTTTGATTGATAGATGAGGAAATAGCTTCCTTGGCCAATAGATCTGCGCATCTGTTAGCTTCTCTCCAAACCAACACCGATTGACACTGCCGTTCTTTATGCGAGCTCTGCAATGTTATTGCAAATATTTAATTGGGTTTCATCAAGTTGTGTTTCAAATTGTTATGCTAGATGGATGTGACTTGTGAATGAAAACTTAGAATAGTTGTATTGTGTCGAATGTTAATGATTGATTAATTTGAATGATGCTTTAAAATTATAGGTTTATTATGGATCGAATGAATTATTAGGAATTCTGGTGTATTGTTTTCTGCTTTGGCGACCAATTTATTAGTCGCGACATCCAAAAAAATTTTTTTTCAAAAAATGACAATTGCCGACCAAGAGTTTTGGTGCAAAAATAAATCTATTGCCGACCAAAACAACTCTTGGTCGTGAAACTCACTTTTGACCAAAAGTTTTGGTCGCGAAAAGTAACAAATGGCGACCAAATTTTTTGGTCGTTGAATGTGATAATTGGCGACCAAATTTTTTGGTCGCGAAATTTGTCAATTGGCGACTAAGATATTTGGTCAGGAAAATATCACTTTTCGCGACTAAAGTGTTTTAGCGACAAAATGAATTAGTCGCGGTAATTAAATATTTAGCGACCAAAAATTTAGTTGGCAAATTCAACTTTTGCCGACCAATTAAAATTTTGGTCGCGAATTACTTTTGCCGACCCTCAATTGGCGACCAAAGTAACGACCAAAAAAATTGGTCGCGGATAACTTTTGCCTACCAAAAATAGACTTTTAGCGACCAATTTTTTTGTTGCCAAAAGTGTGAATTCTTGTAGTGTAGGATCGCTATACAGCTTCTTCCCAAAATGGCTTTGGCAACTTTGCCATTTTGAGCATACATCTGACCTTCTCCACAATGGTCCGGTTCATTCTCTTGGCTACATCATTGTGTTGTGGGGTTCCTGGAACAGTCTTCTCGTGTCAGATGCATAAGTAGCATAATAGGCTTCAAACTTCTTTGGCGTGTACTCACCTCCATTGTTTGTTTGGAGACACTTGACTTCTTCCGGTCTCCCTTTCCACCATAGCATGGAATGTTTGAAAATGCTGGAACACCTCAACTTTGGTCTTTAGGACATAAACCCATACCTTCCGTGATGCATCATCAATAAACGTCAAGAAGTATTTTTTGCCACCCAAAGATTCCACTTCTATGGGATCGTATACATCAGAGTATACTTTGTTCAACAACTCTGATTGTCTTCTGGATAATGAGTGGAAAGCGACTTTATGATGCTTCCCAAATAAGCAGTTGTTACAAAGATTCAATTTTGCATCTTTGGCAAAAGGAATAAGAGACTTGTTTGCCAAAATCTACAACCCTTTCTCACTCATGTGACCCAGCCTTCTGTGCCACAAATTTGGTGATGCCTCATTTTCTGCTACATTAAGGTTGTCTAAATTCACCTCCACATGAGTCTTGTATAGTGTGCCAATTGCCTATCCTCTGGCTACCACGAGAGATCCTTCTTCAACTTCCATATGCCTTTGCCGAAGTAGTTCTCATAGCCTTGTCGATCTAAGGCTATCCCTGGGATAAGATTCAGGCATAAATCGGGAACATGCCTGACATCTTTTAACACCATCATGCACCCAACTTTGGTTTGGATGCGGACTTCATCCATTCCCACAATGTTTGAAAAACTGGAGTTGCCCATCTTTACTGTACCAAAATCTCCAGCTTGGTACGTATTGAAAAACTCCTAATGGAATGTAGCATGGTAGGAAGCTGCTATATCTACCACCCACTCGATGTCGTTGTCTGACATATAGAGGCATTCTTCTTCTTCAACAGAGAATAATGAAATATTCTCTAAGACAGTAACTATAGTGTTCCCATTTTCGGTCTTTGGTTGTCTATTGCCTTGTCTCCTTTCAAGGCATAACAGTATTTCTTTATGTGACCCTCCTGGCCACAATGGTAACACTTGAACCTTGGTTGGCTTGTACCTTCTCTGGATTTCCCTCTGTCTTGAGATCTTTCTCTACTGCGTCCTCTGTTTTTTCTTCTTCCTCTCCCTATGCCTTTATTTTCTATAGCGAGGCATGTGATTGATATCCACCCATGTCTTTTTTTCTTGCTTCTTCACTGAATAAAGCATCTGTAACCATGCTCATAGTCAATTTTCATACAGTGCGAGTTCTTTGAGGACACCACCAATGTCTCCCAAGCTATGCGGCAAAGAGCTGAGTAATAATATGGCCTACATCTCATCATCCAGCTCCATTTTGATAGTTTCTAATTGGTTCACCAGATTTTGAAACTCACTAGTGTGTTCAGCAAAAGAGATACCGCATTTCAGCTTCAAATTTATAAGTCTTCTCGTTAGGAGGGCTTTGTTAAAGTAGTCTTCGGTGGTACATGCCTTCTAACTTTGTCCAAGAACATAGGCATCGGTCTCTGGGCGACATGGTGGAAGACACTGTGATCGATCCATTGTCTGATCTGGCCAATGGTTTTCCGACATGGTGGAAGACACTGTGATCGATCCATTGTCTGATCTGGCCAATGGTTTTCCGATTCTTCCGCTTCCAGTCTTCGTCGATTTTCGTTGCTGGTTTAACTCCATTAAGCTTAATAGGGTCAAACAAATCTCGGCAATACAGGACATCGTCCATTTTAGGCTTTCAAATTGTATATTTGAAAACATTCAACTTTATCATGGATCTCGAAATCAACGTTGATTCCTCCATCAGACTTTGCCGTTGAGTCCAGACTAGTCAAATTAGCCGAAAAAGCACTTTGGATTGCCAAAATAAAAACTGGAAGTTTTTGAAAAATGATTTGCAAAATTTGACCATACGAATGTGTCCAAAATATTCCAAATAGTTGGAAAGCACTATTGGATCGCCCAAATCGGACTTTAAATGGCTCTGATAAAGCCAAAACAAGTTGAATGGTTCAGATCGCTGAATTCTGGAGAGCCTGAGAAGCACTAGATTATTTCTCTGGATCAGCTGGTGTTAGTGGCTCAGACAATGGCTTGGTCAGTGGCACGACTTGGTCAGGGGCTCCAGATCGGCTTATCGGCTCGACGCGTATCAGCCTTGCTTCGGATAATGTCAGCATCTGTTGTGCGCTTGTGGCAAATGTTGCGCGTGAGATCATGCGCCTTCTTCCTTTGGAAGCGCATGCGGTGCGTGGGCGCGTGGAAGCGCGTGAGAACTGCATCAGGTGGTACATATGACGCGTGCGGGCCCGTCTGGACTTCTTTTCCGACGCGGTTTTCACGGTTGTGCTCGTCTGGTCGAGGGCTTACACCTAGTGTAGTGAAAAGTGGATTTTAGCCACTTTGATTTCTATGCAATTTTTAAAAACACACTCTGTTTTTTGCGCACAAAACTAGCTCACGATACCACTTTGTTGGGATCAAACACACCCAAAAAGTAAATCATACACCTGAGAGAACACAATATTTCGTAGTTAGGCCCAATGCCTCGTTCACGAGCAAAAATGAAATTTTCACTAAAGCAGACAAAAAATACAAAAGCGGAGAAGTATCTCACTCTCTACTTAACTCAAAGCTCTCATACACTTCTCACAACTCTCTCTTTTCTGATACAAATCACCCTCTTCCTCCAATCTCTATTTACACACACACACACACCTGAGGCAACTCCCTCCCCAAAATTTCTACCTTCTTTAATGGTTAATGGTGAGAATCAACAAAGGCAACAATGTGAAGAGAATTGAGAGTTTTTAGGATGCCCAACTCGGACTTTCACTTATGGTGGAGGTCTTCTTCGCCATTCTTCATTGACTCTCTCCTCTGCATGCATGGGGTTAGAGCTAACATTGGTGTTGTTCAACAATGAAACCTATGAGATCATAAATCTTGAAATGTACGGATGTGGCAATGCTCTTGGGCTTTTTGGGCTATTTGTTACAAAGAGTGCTTAGTTTCATTGTTTGGACAAAATGATGAGGATGGGAGGAGAGGCTACCAATTCTTTGATGCGGTTCATGACTTCTTTATTACTAGTTGCGGCAAGAACCTAGGGTTTAGGAATCCGGATCCAAAATAACATATTATTATTGTTATCTGATTATCCTCTTTGGTTTCCCTTCTTTTTTTTTTTTTTTTTTTTTTTTTGGGTGTAGGTTGTCTCGTTGGTTAATTTTCTCTGTTTTGAAAATTAGTACTTTTTATGGATGTTGAAATTAATAAATCGAAACTAGGGTTGTTTGGGATGTCCTAAATAAGTGTACTTTTTGACTTTTTAGACTAAAAAGTTGAGGAAAAAAATACATTTGTTTGGGATATCTTTTTGGATTTTTATGAAAAAATGTGTATTAAAAAATTGTATAAATTAGTGTATAGGAGAAGCTTAGGAAAGAAGAATAGGCAGTATGATGGATGTCCTAGCTGGCAGCGTGTGCAGAGTAGTGTATAGGAGATGGTTTCCTCCCTTTCGGGCATTGAATTGAACGGTGTTGTTCGACTCGTAGGAGCCCACCACGGGTCCCGTTTTACTCATCGGAACCGTTCAATGTGTAGAATTCGTCGAGTACTATATGCTTGCAAAAAATCACGTTGATCGGATATCAATAGCTATCTGATCGGATTAGTTTTTTTGTCGCACCATCCATTTTTTATACAAAACTAATTTGATCATGTAGTTAGCTATATCCGATCAACGTGATTTTTTTACAAGCATATAGTACTCGACGATTTCTACACATTGAACAATTCAGATTATCACAACGGGACCCGTGATGGGCCCATGTGGGCCTAACAACACCGTCTTGTTTGCTTCTCAAACTGTTCCCTTTGTACAAACGGTGGGCAGCTAAAGTACAACTCACGTGACATGTAAGTTGTACTTTTTTTTTTGTAAAATTAATTTTTTTTATTTTTTTTTTGGTGAATAATGATAAATTTTTAACTTTTTTAGTAACTTTTTTACTTTTTTGAGGTATGTCAAACCAGCCCATATATGTTGACTTTTTTTTTTACTTTGTATTATTATTTTGAAGAACAATACTATATCTTCTTAATTTCTATCCCCAAACTCCCTTTCAATGATAACAATTTATTATTTGTCACGTCATTGGAGGAGTTTGTATTATTATTTGAAGAGCAATACTACATCTCCCTAATTTCTACTCCCAAACTCCTTCCAATGATAACAATTTATTATTTGCCACGTCATTGGAGGATGGGACATTTTGACACTTTTTATCTCAATCTCATTATCAATTAACTAGTAGTCGATACACAAAAATTTATTTTTAAAATAAAAATTAATTTTGAATCTTAATACTTTACATGTGAAAAATTTTGAGTTGGTTTGGTTTAGTTTTTAAATGAGTTTTGAGTTGTATTTTAAAAAATAAGTTGTTAAAAAGAGTTTTGATAGTTGAAAATTTGTTTGGTTATAAGTTTTGAAAATAGTTTGGGGATGATTTGTAATTTTTTTGTTTTTATTTTATTTTTAGTTAAATAGATGAGTGAAAGAAAATTTAATTGATTGAGCTCTAGAATGTGAGAGAGAGAAAAAAGAGTAGTTCTGTTTTTTTAAATTAATTATTTAATCTTTATCTTTGTTTGTAGGTTATGAAATTATTTTTAATAAATTATCAATTTATGGGGAAAAAAATTCAAATTCAAATATTTATCTATAAGTCATGAAATTAATTTTTTAATTAATTATTTAATTTTATTTTTATTTATAGGTCGTGAAATTAATTTTATAAATTTTTTATTAGTTTTCATATGTTTATCTATAATGAAATTAATTAAAGTACAAATGAGAGAAAAAAAAAAAGAAAAGAAAAAAAAGTGCGTCTTTTTTTTAAAAAAAAAATCAATTATTTTATCTTTATCGGTAGGTCATGAAATTAAATTTTTTAAATTAATTTTGGGAGGATTTACGTGTAAGTCTTAATAAATGAATTTATTGGCCAATAGTCCTGTTAGAATTAATGGTCTTTTTCATTAAGGGTTTTGATTTGTGGCACTAAATTGGGGGCACTAATGCCCCTAATTTCTATATAAGGCAAAAAAAAAAAGAAGCAAAACTGTTACCTGAAATGGAAATTAGGGGCATTAGTGCCCCCCAATTTAGTGCCACAAAACATTTTCCTTTCATTAAATACCATTAAAAAATATCACTAATTATTAATTTTCAATGATGGTATGAAAATTTTGTTACAAAAAATGTCATTAATTATAAATTTTAGTAACAGTTTAATAAAAATATCACTAATTTTTAATTTTTAGCAGCAGTTTAAAAAATGTCATAGAAAAACGTGATTAATTGTAAGTTTTAACGACAATTATAAAAATCGTGACAAAAGTCACTAACTGTTAATTTTTAGTGACATATTTAAAAAAATCATCACAAAAATTTTATTTTTAACGACGATTTTATTAGGACTTATTTTTAATAGGACCTAATGGAAATTAAATCCAACTATTAGGACATATTAGTAGTTTATCCTTAATTTTGATATGTTTATCCATGAGAAGGAAGTTTATAATTCAAATCTTTATCTATAAGTTATGAACTTAATTTTTTTTAATCACTTATTTGATTTTTATCTTTATCTATAAATCATGAAATTAATTTTCATAAATTAGTTATAATTTTTTTATGTTTATAGGGAGAAACTTTGAAATTCAAATTTTTATCCATATGCCATGAAGTTAATTTTCATTTCAATTAATCAAACAATTAAAAAATAGAGGAAAAAGTAAAACATGAAAGACAATTTAGGAAAGAGGAAATTTTAAAATTATGAAAATCTAGGAATAGAATTTTGCAGTTTTTTTTCTTTTTTTTTTTTTTTTTTTTTTTAAGAAAATACTACATTTGCTTTTATATAGTATCGATTGATAGATATTTAGATAGATAGATAGATGCATGGCACATTGTTCATATGCAGCAGATGACCTGTCTGTGATGTTTATTCAAAGAACAATTGCAAACAACCCCACTCCAAGATCCAAGTCCAAATCTAATTTTAAAATTGTGTTTAAATCAATAATTTGAGGAGATATTTGTAGAGCAAAAAGAAGAAGAAAAAAAAAAATCAATAAAATTGAAGCTATTTTTTCCGTACTTTCTTTTCTTTTTCTTCACAAATCCACACATTTGTAACATTTGGGGGAGTTAGATAGGCATTTAAAGTTGTGTTTCAATTATGAATTTTAATAAAAATTTAAAAAGAAAAAAAAAAAGTAAAAAAAATGTGAACAAAATATAAACTTTTTATTTTTGATTTTTTATTTCCTTTGCCTTTTCTCTTTCTTTTCCGCTTTCCTCTTCAAACCACATAAAGAAAAAATTATTAAATGCACTTCGAGATCAGTCCATACCAATCTCAATTGAAATATCTCATATTGTCTTTCCAAATATTAATTACACAAACAAAAGTTATATATCATTCACATTCAAGACTTTAAAATAGCAAGCAGTGACCACCACTTCTCCACTTGAAGAGGTAAATGAACTCTCACAGCATTCTGCCAAGTTTGCCAACAGAGTGTGCTTTAAAGATCCTGATTGACACCATAATTCAAATGCAAAGAACATTTTCAACCAAAAGAGAGTAGCAGTAAGGCTTCATAAAGAATGTTGGTGATGACTTTGTTCTCACAATTTAATTTGTTGGACCCCTCTACTCTACTGACCTCCTTCTAATTCTGTAAAGATTAACCTTAAATTCTTTCATTTCAAATTTATTACTTGTCTAAATGAAACCAAAGTTAATAAGAAGCAGTTGGGGTGGTTTACAATATTAAATGATATTATATCATCAATAAAATTTGGCAATATAATTTTTGAAGCTGAATTTCAATAGATAATTTCAACAAATAAATTTTTTAACAGATAATTTCAACAGATAATCAAAAAAAAAATTAAACAGATAGATATTTGAACCAATAGTCAAAAAAATTAAAAGATAGATTAAAGGGGTAAAATTATAAATAAAATGTGTACCAAAATAATAAAATGTATTTTTCACCACAATATTTGATAAAGAGTATACTTTTCACCCTAAAAAAAAAAAAAATACTCATGAGACCTAATTACACCTTCTTTAAAATGAAATTTTCATTAATTTTCTCTAATAACAATAATAATAATAATAATAATCTCCTGAACTTCTTTTAACGAGCAAAATAGTTTAGAGATTTTCTTATTTTGTTATTTACTTTTGAACTTGTTAAATTCACATAATTTTTTCCTTTTATTTTGATCTTATAAAATACTTCACATTCGCAACCATGCTAATGAAGTTCAGACGCATGGCAAGTGTCACCCAACCCAAGTAACCTTTGTAAGTCTTCAACGCTTTCTGAAAAAGAAAAAAGAATGCAAGTCTTCTGCATTCTATAATTCCTCCTAATGTCTACCCTTCAATTCTCTCTCCCAACCAATACTACATCTCCCTAATTTCTACCCCCAAACTCCTTCCAATGATAACAATTTATTATTTGCCACGTCATTGGAGAATGGGACATTTTGACACTTTTTATCTCAATCTCATTATCAATTAACTAGTAGTGCGATACACAAGAATTTATTTTTAAAATAAAAATCAATTTTGAATCTTAATACTTTTCGTGTGAAAAATTTTGAGTTGGTTTGGTTTAGTTTTTAAATGAGTTTTGAGTTGTATTTTGAAAAATAAGTTGTTGAAAAAGAGTTTTGAAAGTTGAAAATTTGTTTGGTTATAAGTTTTGAAAATAGTTTGGGGATGATTTGTAAATTTTTTTTGTTTTTATTTTTATTTTTAGTTAAATAGATGAGTGAAAGAAAATTTAATTGATTGAGCTCTAGAATGTGAGAGAGAAGAGAGAAAAAAGAGGAGTAGTTCTGTTTTTTTAAATTAATTATTTAATCTTTATCTTTGTTTGTAGGTCATGAAATTATTTTTAATAAATTATCAATTTATGGGGAAAAAAATTCAAATTCAAATATTTATCTATAAGTCATGAAATTAATTTTTTAATTAATTATTTAATTTTATTTTTGTTTATAGGTCGTGAAATTAATTTTATAAATTTTTTATTAGTTTTTTTTATGTTTATTTATAATGAAATTACATCCTAGTGGGATAGAAAAAATT
Organism: Camellia lanceoleosa; assembly: GCA_025200525.1. Lineage (NCBI taxonomy): Eukaryota > Viridiplantae > Streptophyta > Magnoliopsida > Ericales > Theaceae > Camellia > Camellia lanceoleosa. The sequence goes on from CM045770.1 coordinate 143,483,671, forward strand.
ACATCCTAGTGGGATAGAAAAAAATTACATCCTAATGAAATTAAATTTTTTATGTAATTTCTGAAATTACATCCTAGTGGGATAGAAAAAATTTATCACACAAATATGGAGGTGCAAGTCACACTTGCATCTCTATAATTTTAACTTGCACCTATAACAGAATTACTTGCACCCACATATTTTTGTAATTTTTTCTCTGTGCCCCACTATGCTATAAATTTCTCTTTCTATTCATTTCTTGCCAAACCATCTCATCCAAATAAACTATATAGTTAAATGGACAGAGAAAAAAAAAAAAAGTGACAAAAAAAAAAAGTTAAATGTGTCACTTTCTCTTCTTTGTACAAAAATTACTATTCAAACTAAAGATCCAAATTAGTACCCAAGAAAATGGAGAAGAAAAAAGAAAGAAGGAAAGAAAGTAGGTATGTATGTATGTATGTATGTACGTGTTATTGTTACCACTTTTTTCTCCATTGTGAGTCATTGATCCATTAATGACAGATGCTATGCTAGCTCCAGCTCTAGCTCACACTCACGTTCTATACTTCCCAATAGTGATCATACAGAGCAACAGCATACTTTCGTTAATGCAGAGTAGCAGTCATTAGAGTGGTTATGTTAGTATGTGTAGGTTAAGAGTTTCAGTGTATCTTAGTCCAAGAGTTGTGTATGTTAGCAAAACCCCTGAACAACCATCTGTTAGAGGTTGAGGAGGTTATCACACTGTACATAAACAATAGCACTACAGAAACAGAGGTAATTTTTGGTTCTCAGGATTTCAATTAATAATATCCTTCAGATTCTGTTTCTCTTTTCTTCACTAAACACGGTGTGAAACAAAGACTTCATTTGACTTCCTCTTTGTAATTTATCAACAACCTCCCACTTTGGTATCCAGAGAAAATGAAGAATAAGAGAGAATAGTATTGGCTACTGAGGCCTCAAAGTGAAAAAAAAAAAAAAAAAAAAGTAAAATAAGAAATAAAAGAAGAAGATAATTTTGGTCTCATTAGACACTTTGTGCTGTTGATTTACTGCATTAAGAAAAATACGTTTGATTTGCATTTTGAGAAACAAAAAACACTGCTTTCTATTTTTTATTCTTCTATTTTCGTTTTTAAGATACACACTATCCACACAAAAAATGGAAAAAACTATAAAACATAGAGAAATTGTTTAGTGTTATTGGAATAAATATAAGTGGTGCATGTGCTCTAATTTTATAATTGTTGATTTAAATAACACAATTTATCACTTTTGTGCTATTGTTCATTCTTCAAATGTGTTATATAACATACAATGTATCCTAGATGATCATGACTTTCTTGATTCAATTGAAAAGGTAAAAGACTATTTTGCTAGCTTTGAATTTAAAAACACCAGCGGTCCACATATGTGATATGTGTTAAAAAAGAAAAAAAAAAAAAAGAAGAGTAATATCAAATAAATAATGACAATAAATCATGCTTCTATAGTGTGTTCTTTGAAGTGGAAAGTAGTTCTTTTCAAACCAAAGGTCTTCAACGCTTGTAAGTCTTCAACGCTTCGAAAAGAAAAAAAGAATGCAAGTCTTCTGCATTCTATAATTCCTCCTAATGTCTACCCTTCAATTCTCTCTCCCAACCAATTCGAATTATTACCCTACCCACCACCTTCTCCACCATTATAAATATGGATGCATTTCCATGAAGAAATCTAAAAAATCTTTGTGTTGGGTGTGAAAAAATGAAGTTCATCACTGTAGTGTTTCTTTTGGGCTTGCTCACGGGCCTTGACCGATTCACGTGCCAAACACCGTTACGATCGATTCAACTTGTCCAAGCTTGGATACCGACATTTTGCAAGAAATACCGTGGCTGTTTTCCGAATTTGACACCAGACTTCACCCTTCACGGCCTTTGGCCAGCAACAACAACCGGGGACTTAATGTTGTATTGTGGCACAGGGAACGATTATTATATTCGACCCGAGGTAATAAAATCCTTTCTTAATTAAACTTAAATTGTTGTTGTGCTTCATTTCTCCAAGTGTTACAAATTTGATTTGATTGATTATTATTAAACAATCACAACTATCCAATTACTTATGGCTTATTTTCTTAATTTATTTATTTATTTTTCTTGGTTTGATATGTATTGCATTTGCAGACAATGGCCTTAGCGGCTCCTTTGGCCAGCGCATGGCCGAACATTATAATTGGCAGAACGGATTTAAACCTTTGGCAGTATCAATGGGACAAACATGGGACTTGTTGTTTGTCCAGAATGACGAAAATGGATTACTTTCTGAGCGTAATCCGAGAAAGAAATAAGATGGACTTGCTCAGCATCCTAGGCAATGCCAACATAGTACCGCGCTCCGATGTATCGTATACCAGGCTTGACATCGCAAATGCTCTTACTCAGTTCACTGGAGTGGGAAATAGCATTTACATTTCGTGCTATGCTCTTAACAACACGCATGTGCAACTGTTTGAGATTTACACTTGTCTCAACTTCTTTGCAACCCAAGTGATTCCCTGTCCAGTAAGTACCGCACAAAGGGGTTGTACCGGGAGCATTGTATTTCTCCCGTAGTAGTAGCAACTTATGTTGGAATAATTAGTGTGCTTGATGAACCACAACAGTGTTTTATTAAAGTAAATGTTTGAAATTGACTGTAGCATGCTATGTTGGTTCATTCAATTTTTTCTTTGCTAGATTCATTAACTGTTTATCAACTTGAAATTGCAAAATTTTCTTAGTTTCAATAGATTGTGAAATATCTGTTGTAGAAATGTCTACAACACCCCAAATGATAAAATGGCCCCAGAACCAATCCACTCCCGGAAGAAATGGAATAGTGATGAAAATTCTCCAAAAGCTACAAAAGGGTTCAGAAAGCTTCTCTTGAATAAAAATTGCAGCAAGGGATGGGGTTCAATATATTTCACCACCGCATCCACTTACAAAATGTTCTGTTACTTGAATTGCTCTTCACATAATCTTTCTTGTACTCTGTAAATGTGGCTACTAATTCATCATAGTCTGGAAGCTTTGGGTGGACATAGCTCAACTGAGGCCTGGACTCTTCATCTTCTTCCATTTCCTCCAGATGATCATGACATGAGCTACAAGAATTGTGCATTAAAATCCCTTCCTTGACTATCATGTTTTGATAATTCACTTCGTTCTGATGTTTTGATAATCCATCATATTTTGCGCACGCTCCATCTTTCTTGATCATGGCATTGCGTCTATGTGCTAAACTCTTCTTCTTCACGCAACTTTTAACCTAGCATTTCTATCCCATGATTCCAAACTATTAATTTCATTTTTGCCACTGAAATCTTCTTTGTTTGATAATTGATCTTCCATGTCATCGAGGTAGACAATGGCTGTCTCTTGAATTGGAGGTGAACTATCTGGTGTGTAGTCCTATTTGATTAACTATCATAAGAATCACAAGGAAAGGTCACCAAGCTCCTAGAATTGGTGCAAGAAAATCTTGATCCAATTCTCCAGAACTTGTCCTTCATTTTTGATTTCGGCATTTGATCACTATCTTGAATTACCAAATCAAAAGATCGATCTTTATTTCTAGTTTCACATTTTTTTTCTCCAAAAAACAGGGAGCTACAAGTTACAAAAAACAATTGTTTTAAGTCCGAGATATTTGTAAAAGAAAAATTATTCAATAGTTTCAAAGCATCACGGGAGCACCACCGTGGCATGTGCACATGATGCTCCTAACCAATTAGGCTGTACAAAAAAGACCAATGAGGCTAACCTTGTCTCTCACCCAACAAACCAAGATAAATTTATAAATTTATGAGTATAATAGATGAGAATAAAAAAGGGGAAATTACTATTGGGTAATTTCAAAAAATATTTTAAATTTATGCAAAATTTTATACTTTTAATTATTAATATTTATAATTTTTATCATTTATGTGCGATTATTTTTTAAATAATACACTGCACTGAAATTTTCCCAATAAAAAATACAAAAATATAGTGATTTCTCATCTATTTATGTAAAAAGAAAATCATGATTGTGTGTTTTCTCCCTATATTTTTGGATGAGTAAAATAATAAAATATGTGAGATACGAATAGGAGTGAATTTTTTTTCTTCTTTATTGTGTATTTTAATGGACAATCACGATATTATAATTTTATTTTTATTTTATAACTAACCAATTTGTTTCTTTTCAGTTTTTCTTATCACAATTTCTCACCAAATTTATAAATCAAATATAAGAAAATTTCTCTTTCTATTCATTTCTTACCAAACCATCTCATCCAAATAAACTATATAGTTAAATGGACAGTGAAAAAAAAAGTGACAAAAATAAAAGTTAAATGTGTCACTTTCTCTTCTTTGTACACATAAAAGTTAAAGTTAAATGTAAACATAAATTTTATGAAAATCAGACGTGTAAAACAAAAGTAATGAAATTTTACAATTATGAAACATTGAAAAAAAATAAAATAATTACTTTATACATTAATTTGGTTGTTATGCACAAATGACAAAGAACAATGACCAAAATAAAATAAAATAAAATTAGGGTTAAATAGGTAAGGGAACAACAAATACACAAAAACTAGACAGCAGATCTAGTAGATACACAGCATAGAGGCACAAAGTGAAGCAGAGTTTGCTCCCAGACAATGGTGGCAGGCCAGAAGATGTTACGCAAACCAGCAAAGCAAGATAGATACATAGAAACACAGACAGGACAGAAACCAGCATACTACCACTGAGACAGATAGATACATAGCCAGCACTGGAGCAGGTAATACCCAAGCCAGCAAACCAGTACGCCAGCAGACTCCACAAGCCACCCAAAACACCAAAACATCAACCAGCCAATGACAGAACAAGTCACAGCAAATGGTGGCAGACCAAGGTACCAACTAGTTAGTAGCCCTCAACTGCAGACCTTAAACTGCTGCAGATACAGAAATACGCAATAGCAGAGCCTGCACAAATAGATACAGTACAACATAGCTATGAAGACAGCAGTGTTGTAGCAGAACAATCAGCACCAGAGCAAGCACCAAGGTAAAAGACACCAAAGTGATAATATTCACCACACATAAGCAGCCCCAACACAGATTACCAGATTACAGATGTACCAGGTAACAACATAAACACCATAAAAGCATAATACAACACAGATGCAGCAGAGCAACAAACAGAAGCAGGGGCAAACACACTTAACAGCAGAGGGATAAAAGGTGATTCCATAGATAATGTTGTTAGTATTTATTAGAATTAGAAATAGTTTTACAACATAAATTATAACTTACAAAAAATTTCTTCAATTTAATGATAAATATCGACAACTTCAAACGACTTATTTGAAATCATTGATAAGAGGTGGAATCTTCAGACGACTTATTTGAAATCCAAGTTTACAATTATTTTTTGTTATGCTAATTAATGAATTTTGATGTGTAATCGATCGACCCATCTTAACACAAAAACAAAAAACACGAGAGTGATCCTGATTTGACTTGAATTTCATTCAACCCAAGTTGAAATAACATTCTGAAGCTTATGGAAGTAAGGCTAGCTTGTTTGCCCCACTGAGCCACTCTCCATTTGACATTAACACTCAAATCCTTAAGATTAGGCTGACTCCCATTGAAGATACAATGGGAGTTTCTCTTTTCCATATGTCAAACTAACACCTCCAAACCAAACTGGTTGCATCAAAACCACCAGTGTTTTTCTTTGTCATGTTATTGTTTCGCACCAAACCAAACATGTACATTGGAGAAGACTACTAAAGGGTACCTCAGCCACCATTGTTGTTTTCTTTCCCATGGACAACATCTCCTTTTTAATTAGTCACCAATGAACAACAAACAAATATTTTAAACAAAAAGAAAGCTCCAAACAAAGTAAGATTGGCTATGTCATTCTCTGCCCCCCCCCAATTCCATGCCTCTCTCTACAACAGGATTAAAGTCAGATTGTTTAGGTGTTCATGGGTGTGTTATGTACTATAGTTCAGAACATTCAATAAAGTTATATCACAATTTGTAAAAAAAAAATTTGTAACTTCCTATAATTAATCACAAAAAATTCTAAAGCTTACAAAGTACTTTCTTTTAAATTTTAACAATTCACCTATCAGGTGTACAGACACCACTAATTTTAATTTCTATTTGATTAATTAATTACTCAATGAAAGTGAATGGATATGAGGTAGTAGGAGCATCCATGATCCCTTAAAAGTGCAAAAGAAGAAAAAGATAAGTGAAAGAGACAGTTTGGTGATCAATTTGCGCATGTTTGTTTCAGAGAATGAAGTTAAGGTGCTTCATGCACCTAATTACAGATTTTTGATTAACATGGCTTGTTCTTCAGTGGTTTTAGTCACCAGTCATTGTTAATTATTTTTCATGGGTTAATTGTATTTTGTAAATGAAAAAACATTTTAATTGTGTCAAAGGTGATTCCATAGATAATGTTGTTAGTATTTATCATTAGAATTATAAATAGTTTTACAACATAAATTATAACTTATAAAAATTTCTTAATTTTAATGATAAATATCGACAACTTCACAAAGACAGGATAAAAGGTGTTATTTGATTAGTTTAAAGTATACAATTTACACTTGGTGATTAAGAAAATTCATTCAATTTTGGCATACGTTAGTTATGATTTATATAGTTGGGGAGAGAAATGTATGTTTTGCTGTGTAGGCCAAGTGAATGAATCTTATAATAATATGTTAATTCATTGTACCTTATCAAATATGTAAGAGATAATAAACAATTAGCAAATCATTGGTAAGAGGTGGAATCTTCAGACGACGTATTTGAAATCCAAGTTTACAATTATTTTTTTGTTATGCTAATTAATGATTTTGTGATGGCGAATCGATCGACCCATCTTAACACAAAAAACAAGAAAACATAGAGTGGTCCTGATTTAACCTGAATTTCATTCAACCCAAGTTGAAATAACATTACAGCAGCTTATGGAAGTTAGGCTACCATGTTGATTAATTAACAATTGATTAATCAATAGTTAATTAACTAATTAATGAGCCGATTTAGCTGAAAAAGAGACACATTTGGTCATATAGTGGGCTTTCAGTTTCACTTTCGAATCTATGTGTGTTTTCGGATAGATGGGGGGCCACCCCCAATGCCTAACATAGCTTAACAATTACAAATTGCAATTACACGCAGCAGCTAAACAGATGAAACATCATGTCAATAGATACAGACCTCTCCCCTCTTTCAGAAACCAACCCGAATTTTTAAACCCTAAAATCATTAATGTACTCCACTTATTAATCTATGTCATTACCTTAATAATTTATTATACGGTGTACATATACGACGCCTATCCAATCCAAACACAATTCTATTATAAACACAGAAACAAACATATAATAGCAGTAAAGAAGTTGCACTCACTAAATTCAAAATCATAGATGGAATTTGCAGTGGTGATGGGTTATTGTGCAAGTGGTGCTGAATTAAGAGAACTTACATGCAAGTCCTAATAAAATTTGGCACAACAAAATGTCACTAATCGTCTTTTGCTAGAACCAACTTTCATGAAGAATTGATAGAACTTAATGAAAATTAAGTCTAAATATTAGGACCTACTAGTAATTTACCCTGAATTTTGAATTAATGGATAAACACTTTGTCCTTTGCAAGGGTGGAGAGGCTAATTCCAGTAAGTGCTAATCAAACCACTGATTTTCACCCATAAAATATATATATATATATATATATCAAGCTAAGAGAAGCATCGAAGGACGTGTAAACTAACACCTTCCTTAAACACAATGGTAAACCTCTGAATTCAACTGTTGTTTTGTCAAAACTAAAACTTTGAGTTATTTAAGAGTTAAACATACTCAAAATGTGGTTTAAATATTATATTTCAAATAATATTTGCAAATAGATAGTTCTATCTCAGCTTTTATTTGGTTTACAGTACTTGATTCGCACGAAATTAAGATTGTTTCATATCCATTAGTGCATAAAAGATAGCTAACGCTAGGAAATATCTAGGCACAACATGTCATATGCAAATTATAGTTTAAATTAGTGTTGATTACAAACTATTCTGATATTTTAAATTAGTGATGTTACAAATCAATGCAACTATAATTTTTTTTTAAAAATCCAATGAAGGAAAAAAGTAAGTACATAGGGTATGCACATTTTTTTGAATTATTTTTTTAAAATTATTTCTACTTTGCAACATTGTCATAGTTTGTTTTCTGCTTGATATATAAGCCCAGACAAAGAACAATTTATGTGGGGAAAAAAAAGGGCAACCAAAAAAAAAATCAAAAAGGGCTGCCACCACCATAGAATCATCATCTAGACAGTTCATGATCTCACAGCCGTGGCAAGCCAGACACCCAAGAAACTAAAATATATTTAGCAAACCTAGATCAAATGAGATGGCCATTCCACAGCAATCAGAAGTAATCAAGTAAAAATTTGGCAAACAATATCATCACTATCTGGTAGCAAATAAAAGAAGACATCATCAAAGCCCACTCTTTAACAAAATCATAATACATAACTTTATAAAACTCTATTGGATAATACTATACCTTTAAGACAACATCAATATTCTCACAATATATAGATATCAATGCCACCACAGCCAACAATTTATAGTTAATTGGACAATTTTGCAATCAAAGTTCACTAATTCAGTGCCTAGGGGGTAGTTTTTTGTTTCCAGCTAAGCTTGGCACGTTTTCTCTAGCAACATCATTTCTCACCTATTGGGGTTCATTTAAATCACACTCCAAGTCAGAGGAGTCCATGGGTGCTGGTAATTTTGCTCCCCAACCAGGACCAATGAGTGTGGAGAGATAGAGCAACAAATCGGAGTCCAACAAGATCCCAAATGTTTGATATTGCACAATTTTTTTTTTTTTATTTGGATACCTAGCATTTGTAATATAAGAAAGTCGTTTCTTTCAATTGACTCAAAAACCCAACACTCAAAGATTGAAATTTCAACAATCCAAAATCCACAATCCAAATAAAACCACTTCAACCAAAAAACCCATTTATTAAATCAACACAAAATGAAAGAAAAAAAATCATATAAAAACCCTATGTAAAGCGTGGAGAAATGGGGGAAGGAGAGACAAGCGAGAAAGAGAGAGAAAAAGCCGAGTCCAAGACGACAAGAGAAGGAGAGAGACCGAGAGACAACAATAGCCTATAATCGGGCAGGTGCCGACGAGGCGGATCGCGGGTGGCGCAGCATCGGTGGCCGCCGATGTAGGTGATGATCGATTGCAGGAGCGGGTCAGGAGGTTTGGTATCGACCGCTTCTATGTTAAAAAGGTGTGAGACATAATGGTAACTTGAAAATGTGTTTTACCATGCTAATATTAATGACTTTCCTCTAAAAAATTTCAAGCTTTAGCGACTAAACGATTATTCATGCCTAAATACTCATTATCAGTCAATACGACTAAATATTGGTCGCCAAAGGTAACGCTTTTTGGCTACTAATGTTTACTTTCTTCGGCAATCTTTAACATATACATGACTAAATGATTTGTTGTCGCTAAAATTCATCTAAATGTGTCTATTTTGCAACTAAATCGGTTTTTGTTTCAAGAAATGACATTATAACTACCGATTAAAATTGAAGAATTAGTAGGTATAAAATGACAAAAAACAACCGACTAAAGCTATTTTTGGTTGCCAATAAGAACTCTACGTCACCATTAAAAATCATATAGTAGCTAAAAATGCTTATCAATGCCAACTAAATCAACTTTTACGCTTTAAAGTATTATTTCTATGGCTTACTGTAAATTGTTTTGGTCGCCAATTTTAGTCGCCAAATGTGTTAGCTTGTAGTGTAAAAAGTAAAAAAAAAAAAAAGTAAAATAAGAAATAAAATAGAAGATAATTTAGGTCTCATTAGACAATTTTTGTGATCTCGACTCATCGACATTAAGAAAAATACGCTTGATTTGTATTTTGAGAACACAAAAACATCAAGCTTAATTTTTATTTTTCCATTTTCATTTTTAAGATACACACACTATCCACAACAAAAATGGTAAAACTATAAAACATAGAGAAATTGTTTTAGTGTTATTGGAATAAATATACAGTGGTGCATGTGGCTCTAATTTTATAATTGTTTATTTAAGTAGGACAATTTTTCACTTTTGTGCTATTGTTCATTCTTCAAATGTGTGGTATATAACATACAATATATCCTAGACATGATCACGACTGGTTTTGATTCAATTGAAAAAGGTAAAAGACTATTTGTTAGCTTTGATTTTAAAATACTAAATTGGCCCACATATGCAATATGTGTAAATCGAGGGAAAAAAAAAACGAAAGTAATATCATATAAATCAATGACAAGAAAATGCTTTGAGAGTTGTAAGGTCTCCATGTCCTGTTACACGGAATTGAGGAGAGTTCTCGGCTATAAAAGTAAAAACCTCGGACCTCATATAGCATCGAGGTTTTTTCCCGAAAGAGGAAACAATGTCGTATGACATATGAAGTGGTTGGGGTGGTTACAACTGTATCAAAGCCAACTCTTCAGAGTACCGAATGAAAGGGCCCTTTGCATCATGTGGGGCTTGAGAGTTAGCAAAGCATCAAAGATGGGGACGTACTTTAAGAGAGGGGCCGATTGTCACAAGTGGTCCTGTGGTCCCATATCGGGAATCTTGGAGGAGAGTTCAGTGAGCTATAAAAGTAAAAAAATCTTGGACCCTTATAGAGCATAGAGAGCCTTTTCCCTGTGGTGAAATCTCAGCAGAATTCTTCGGCTAAGCTGCTAGGCCGAGAAGCAGTGGATGGTTAGAATTCACCCAGGAAAACAACTTGTGTAAAGGGTTAAAAGGTATATATAGTGTGTTGCTGAAGCTATGAAAAGTATGTTCTTTTTCAAATAAAGTTTATGGGCCAAACCTACTCATCTCATTATATAATTTTATATTTTAAATAAGTTAGAAAAAGGTATTCTCAAAAATGTCAGCAAAAAATAATAATTGGGTTCAGTTTATTATAATAGGAATAGGAGGATATAATAGAGGTGCAGAAATTTGATTTAATATGGTATGATTTATTCTTTGTTTTAAATATTTATCATTGTATTTGGTTTCAATTCTTTCAGAATTGAATTTTTTCTTTTTTTCTTTTATTCAATTGTTCTTTCATGTTTACAGCCAAATCTGCTCTAGCAAAGAGGAAGAGATCTGTTTGAAAAATCATGAAGAAGAGAGAAAGATAGAGAAGAGAG
>CM045770.1:143495049-143594459 GCA_025200525.1 Camellia lanceoleosa
TATGCCATTCTAATAAAGGGCTTTTTCCATTACGATTAGGGCTTAGCTGCCATTACGATAAGAGGCTTAATGCCATTTTGATAAGGGTTGAATACCATTCTATTTAAGAGGGCAAATTGTGAGAGTTATATGAATCTATGAGGCGAGGCCAGGCTGATAGATGTGTGAACCCCATCGGGCCATGAGCTGTCAAGAAGTGAGGAAGTTGGCAAAACAAAGGCCGCTATGAAATTAGTCTGGTAATCGGCTTAACCACATGATCTCTACATTTACATACACATTGTTATGTATCATGATTTAAGTTGTTCATTGAGTTATTAAAGTACTATTATTCACTTTGAGAGATCATCTCACTTCGAATTTTATGCGATTACGTAGGTAATGTCTGGAGGTGAGGCCATAACCCTCGATGCTTTCGTCTCCTTTTGTTAGCCTCTGTATTGTCGGGCATTTGGGTGAAGTCTCTTGGATTTTGTGTAGTCTACTATGTTTCAAGCTTATACTCTAATTATGCTGCCCAATATATTGGAAATTTCCAATGTTTTGTTATCATGGCCCAATCAAGGGGCGGTGTTTTGTATATATGTATATGTTAATATTGTATCATCGATACTGTTTGCTGATCACGGCATGATAGTGGTTCTAACTCGATGGATAAAATTCTTTTTACTTTTATCATTATTTTTGATATTTAATGCTTTCGAATTTCAAGCCCATTATATTACGTATACGGAGTCAATGTCACATTATCCTAAAGTAGTCATGCCCCAAACCTTTAGGGGCGGGTTTGGGGTGACCACCTGCAGAAACTTCTCGGGACACACTCTCGGCAACTCACACCACACGACCCACCCTACTATTTCGGCCACTCTGCGACCCCATGCTTTCCACATGCATCCTTTGTGTGACTTCACTCATCCTCTTCCTTCTTGTTCCTTCTTTCTCTTAAGATTGAGGGAGGAGGTTGGATTTAACGGTGGCGATTCAGCTAGGAAGAAAGAGGGCACAAACAAGATTTTCTTTTCCAAAATGCTTGAAAGCATCGGCTTGTGTGTACAAATCTCACTTTGAAACCGGAAAACCCTCAATCTTTCCCATCCCATTTTGAGAGATTTCCAACCATTATTGACTCCACAGAATTCTTTTTCAAACATCAAATCTTCAACCCTCAAACCTTTTGTGTTAATTATAATTATATTCCAATACTTCACTCATCAAATACATAATGAATATAACCTTATTTATTTGGACTCTTTTTGAGAGAATATTATCCGATTCTAAGGGAGCTCTTCTCCGAGAAGAGAGTGTTTTAAATGGGTCTCACATGTTTTTGGTTTTTGAATATAGGGTTTAGATTTGATGGGTGGAGAGGTAGTGATGGAGTTGGGTTCTGCCTTGATCTGAGTCATGCATGAGATTGAATGATGCTGAGAGCGATGTATTTGATGGGTTCTGCAAAACCATATTCAAAACCATCTGAGGTTTGGATCTGAGTCTGTTGAGGAAGGTTGGAGTTAAGTGGAGGTGGGCTGCCGGATAAGGGTGGGCGGAGGTGGATTGCGGTGCCTGCAAGGTGGTGAATGCAGCCGATGGATGTATATCAGAGGGAGGCCGAGGTGGAAAAAGAGTTTGGGATGGCGATTCTTCTCTCTGTCTTCTCATTTTCTTTTTCTTTTTTTTTTTCTTTTTTGAAATTGTAGAATTTTGTCCCAAAAGCAGCGTCGTTTGGGGACTTTCTGAGGAACCATGGCAAGGAACATGGCGGAGGATCAGGATACTAGCCAGGATAGAGATAAATATAGAGTTATGTTGAGGCCCAAATAAATTGCAAATTATAAATTATTAAATTTTTATCAAATTTAGGGGTTGTTTGGAGTGTCTAAATAAGTCCACTTTTTGTCTTTTTAGACTAAAAAGTTGAGGAAAAAAATATGAATGTTTGGGTTAACTTTTTGCGACCCCGCTAGGTAGCTCGAAAGATGGGAGGCTCGACTGGCTCGAGACCAAAATGATGTCTTTTGGTTTTTTTTTTTTTCATAACTCACAAGTTCCATAGAAGGAAGAAAGAAAGAAGAAGAGAGAGGAAGAATGGACAAAATCAAACCCCAAAACTCAAAACCAAAAATCAAACTCACAAATCAAACCCACAAATTAAAACCAAGAATTCAACTCAAAGAGATTCAAATCAAAACCAAAATCAAACCCACAAATTAAAACCAAAAATCAAACCTAAAGAGATTCAAATCAAACCAAAAAATCAAACCCGGAGAGATTCAAATCAATTTGGCGTATTAGCTGGCAGAGAGAGATGAGATGAGAGACAACCATAATAATAGAGGCCATTGAATGTCACCACCCACCGCTTACCTAAACTTCATTAATAAGTAGCTCATCAAGGCTCTCTTAACACCTGGACACACACACACAGAGAGAGAGAGAGAAAAAAGAGTCTCATTTGTGTGATATATCTGAGATCTGTTTGTATATAGATCCATTCCTCCTCTCTCATCTTTTTTTTCTCATCCTCTTCCTCCTCCTCTTCATCTTTTCCTCCTTCTCTCTCTCCATCTTACTGTCGATTTCAAAAGAAAAAAAAAATATGTACAGCGGTTTTCAGGATCTATTCCCTCTCTACCTGTAAGGGAAAGAAAAAAAATTGAAAAAATAAAAATAAAAAAAATACCCAAAAGCTTGACGTCGTTTGGGTATTCAAACTGCTTGATTCAAGCCACATGTTTTTCAAGCTACAGAGTATTTTCCAATTTTTTTTATCTTTTTACAAAAATGTGTAATAAAAATTATATAAATAAGTGTATAGGAGAAGTAGAGTGTAATACAATTTGTATGACACCTTTTTTAGGCAGTCACGAGGAGATAAGGACATGATTACACTCCAGCCATGGCTGGCAACTTCATTTGAATTTTGTGTTATTCAGCATTAGAGGATTCTGAGAGTCCCATTTTTGATAATCTAAAAGCTGATACTTCAATTTATAAATTCATCAGTATTATATGCACGTAAAAAAATCACGTGATGGGATATCGAAATCACATTGATCGGATTAGTTTTTGTTCACGATTAACTATAACACCATCCATTTTTTTATAAAAGCTGATTTGATCATATAGTTAGCGATATCCGATCAGCGTGATTTTTATAAGCATATAGTACTCACGGGTTCTACATATTAAGCAGTTGATTATCAAAATGTGATCGCGTGATGGCCCTCCGCGGAACATCACCGATCTAAATGGTTGCCCATGAAAAGCGGTCATTTCTAGATTAGTACAACATGCCAATCCATAGCGGACAACCCATCACTTGACAAAAATTGGGTTGTATTTTTTTTGTGTAAATTTATTTTTTATTTTTTATTAGAATAAGTGATAACTTTTTAGCTTTTTAAGTAACTTTTTGATTTTTTGTCTTTTTCAAGACATTTAAACCGTCTTAATGGAACTTACAAATCACATAGTTCACATTTATATGAAAAGATTTGGTAAAAAAAAATTAGTAATTTATTTGAGATCCATAGCATTTTTTATAAACCTATTCTATTAGGTTAATTTAGCTTTTCCTAAATTATCACCAATTTCCCTATTTCATTCCAGTTATTAATTTAGTTTACTTTTATATTTATGTTTTATGTGATTTAATTGGAGCGATTTTACAAATTATTAATCGTTGAACCCTAATTTAATGGGAAGAAAGGTAATTTTATTTTTATTTGAAACAACTTAAATTATACAACCAAATGGCCATTAAATTGGTTGTGACATGTTGTTTTTCAAAAAAATAAGAAAAATGAATATTTTTGTTATATGATTTAAGTTGTTTAAATTTTGAAATAAAATTTGAAGAAATTAGAAATAAATAAAACCGAGGGTTTGCCACGAGTAAAATATCAAACCTGAGATTTTATTTCTTCAATTCCAACCATAAGTTTTTGAAATAAATTAAATTTGAACCATTTGTCCATATCTAATTAAAACCATTAACAAAGAATATTATTTTGCAATACCTAGCATTATATTATTCACTCTTCCAACTCTAAGTCAATTACAATTTCACCTAAGCAGTACATAATCACAACCATCTTTACCAATCATCATACCCTTCCATCCACGACCTTATGCATCTCACTATACTTGATTATCCTCTTCCACTCCTTCTTGCCCATACCCTATTGTCCACGACCCAAATCGCCCTATAAGTCTAGCATCATAACGGCGGTAATCCTTGGATTACAAGGCTTCTGTATAATCAAAATAATCGGGGCTTGCGGAAGCTATAAACAAAAACAACAATAGTCCAGCAGTACGTGCATCTGCTTGAACAAATAATCACATGCCAAAGCGTTAATTTTCCCCCTTACATTACATAAGATATAACACCATATCTTATACAAAAAAAAATAGATGTCACGGGACAAAAATGTATAACATAACGAAAGCTTGCTATGGCCTTCGAGCCCTAGCCCCAACTCGGAGGCACCCAAAACACTTGGTAGGCTTCAAAACAGTGGCTCAGTAAAAATCCTCCTACACTTGCCCTCCAGAACGCTCACCTATAAATATATATATAAAAACAGTGAGCTAGAGCCCAGTGAATAACGTTAAAGTAAAGGGGGTAGTGAGCGAATTCCAAATATATCATATCAAGTAAAACAAATCATGACACAATCATTCATATCAATCTCATATCGAACATAACATAATGGTACATCTCATAGAACATATTACATATATCTTCCGACTAGGTAATGTCGGTTAGAATACCGATTAAGCACATATCACCACAATGAAGTGGCTACTTGAGATCTTATATTCACATTTATGTCATGGACCCGCATTTACATGCCGTTCCCCATGACTTGGGACTATCTATGGATGCCATAGTAGATTTCAAACATGGGACGATTAGTTCACGTAAACAATATCATTTGAAAAACATAACATATCATAACTTCGTTTGGAACATAATTCATATCAACATATTTTTCTGAAATGTTACTCATAGTGGGCTTCGAGAAAGCGGTTGGTCGATCTTTGAGTCTTGACCTACAAACATAAATGTACATGGCACAAAACATGTCTCATTATTACTCATTCATGTGGCCATCGTGGCTTAGCTTTCTCATAATTTCCCATTCATTTCCATGCTACATAACATTTCATATTGCCCCATATACTCGGATTCAACACATAATTTCTAATTCACTTACTTATGTTGTTTCTTAGCTTATTAATCTTTAACGGCTCATAAATCATGCCTAGAATGCCTACTAAAGATGGAAGTGAAGATATGTACTTAAAACATCTTTTGAAAACATGCTGAAAAATAAGTTGGTGGCTAGAGGCGGTGATAGCAGAGCTACGCTCGGGCCGACCTGCGGAGTTCAAAATTAAAGGCTTCGTAATGTTAGCTCGAGCCATATAAATTTTGGGCACAAGTTTAAAAAAAATGGCTTCAAACCACTTTCAAACCTTAGGGTCTTGCATGGTTTGATCAAACACATAAAAATAGCTTTAAAAAACTTCAATACAAGACCCTTGAAACATCTTTTATTCAAAAAACTCATCAATTCTTGAAAGATTTGAATCAAAATTCCTTCATGCAATATTTCAACTCTTTTCATGGTTTCATAACATGCAATTGGTGATCAAGAAACTCATAATTTCAAAACATTAAACATGATAATCTCTTGAAGATGACAGTAAAATTCACATCCATGCAAGATTTCAAGACCAAAACCCAAAACATGAATGAACAAGGTATAATCTTCCATAAACATGCATACAAGCCACTTTCTTGCTCAAAACCTATCTTCATTTCAAATTCCATTAGATGATTCAATAATTTTCTTAATACATGATGCATGGAGGAATAGCTACAAAAATTAGACATAGAATCCTTACCTAAAGCTTTAATTTCATAAATGTGAGTTGAATCTCCCTAGTTTCTTCAATCTCTAGCACAAAAACAAGCTTCTCTCTCTAGAATGAGCTATCTCTCCCTCTAGCTCAAGACATGGATGAACTCAATGAAGCCAAATGAATGATACAACATTCCCAACTCATCAGAATGTACACAACACACACCTCACTTTGAGCACAATACACGTGCACACACATGCAAAATTCCAACACACACACACAAGGGTTTTAATCCCCTACACTCAACACCACAAAATGTCTTAGCACATCATACATAATCACATCTTGGATCATTAATAGGATTAGATTAGGTACCAATCATGCATCATTTAAATCAAACACAAGTAACCTTAATTAGTGAAAGTTAGCACAAAAATTCAATTATTCAAAAAATAGTTCCAATTAAAGCTTAATTTAATCACATACGATTTTACTAAACATGAATGAGTTTTTAACAAAACTTCTCGAGATGGTTCCAAAAATTCTAATTAGCTAATCCATGTGCTCAATTTAGGTTTAAGAATTGTTTAGGCTATCAAATTCATATCAAAGCATAAATCATTTCATATCAAGCATAAATCATAATAGATATTACTACGGTAGCAAATTGAAGGTCCTAATAACATACAAAATACATAATAAACACATAACTCTTTTTAACCACTTAATTAACATCCTTAATTACGGATTAGTAGTTAATTGAGGCAGGGGTTACACCTATCATGATCCAACCCTTCCTATTCAACTTTACATTCCGCTATAGCCATTGCTAGTCTCCCTTTCCCTTTGCCATAACTATCTATCACTATCCTCCCATTCACTACCTCCTTCCCTCTTCCCTCTTGCCGGTGCCCCTACCTCAATTGCCATTGTCTTTGCTACTATCTTCCTCTTATTCATCTTCACCACCATTTCATTCCCTTTTAATCATGACAACCACATCCTTCATTCCCTTTCATTGGCGACTACCACCTATTATTTTATTTTATTTTCCAATGGCGACACCACCTCCTCTTACTTTCACACATCGACCACCACACACTTTCTTTTTTCCTATGATTACTACTTCTTCATTTTCCACAATAACCACCACTTGTTCTCTCTTTTCCTTGATGACTACCACCAGCGTCTCCCTTCTCTGTTGGTTCCTATTGCTTATTCTCATCGATCACTATTCTTATGCTTCTTGATCTACATTCCCCATACCTATTGATCCTCATTCCCTCTTTCCCTTTTCTTACACAACTAGTGCCTCCTTACCAAATTCATACCCATATTAAAGGCTGCTGAGTCAAATGTAGAATTTTTTAGATAACAAATTTAAGATTTTGAGATCTCTATCTCCATAAATACTGCGATTTTGCTTGTTGGTTTTGTTTAGATCTCTATTGAGAAGCGGGGAAAGGATGAATGTAGTGTTAGGAAGGAGAAAGAATAAAATAAGGTTGATGTTAAAGAACAATGGAATGAAGAGTGAGAATGGTGGATCAAGGCAATGGTGGTTGCATCTAAGGAAAGAAAAACATTGTTGAATGTTGAGAGTGGGTGAGAGAGATGAAAGAGTGGATGTGGAAAGAAATAATGAAAGCAAATGACTAAAAGACCATTTTCTATTTATTTTACTTAACAGAGATGGACGGATGTATGAAATTGGGATCAAATAAAAAACTCAGGGTTGAAATTGAAAAAAATAAAACCTCGGGGTTTGATCTGTTACTTGAGTCAAACCTTGGGGTTTTTTTTTTTGTAATTTTCCTAGTATTTTTTTTTATTTTTCAATTAAATTAGACTTTAACGGTTAATGATTTGTAGAATCATCTCCAATTGGACTACATGAACATAAATTAAAAAATTTATGGACTAAATAGACATAATTAATAGTTTAGGGATGAAATATAAAAAATGGTCATAGCTTGGGGAATAAAAGTGAAATTAACTCACTCCATTACCATATAACGTTATCCCACATCGAGAAGGCAACAAAGCATTAGTTATCCCACCTTCTATAAATAACGGTGATTTATCATTTTGGCACAATTAGGTTCACATCACCATTATCCTATCATTATCATTTTATCTCGTTGATCTAGATGAATATCAAGTTTTTGAATTTGTGATTTCTTATTGTTTGAAGATAAATAAATTGTGATTTGGTGTTATTTAGGCCTTGTTTGGTAATCATTTTGTTTTCAGTTTTCAGTTTATATTTACAAAAATTTTAAAAATTATCATAAAACTTGTTTGGTAAATTTTTTGGTTTATAAAATAGTTCTCAGTTTGTAAATTTGACCTAAAAAATGTAAACTCAAAAAATGTGTTCCCATTGGTTCATAAGCGAAAACGTAAGCCTTTGTGTGAGATTCTTGTAGCGGGCTACAATAAATGAGTTAATGGGCGGAAACGACCCGCAGTTCGAATCTTGAACACCACATTTCAATTTGTTTTTCTCCAAGCTGTAATAAAAATTGTATCTAACCTTAACATCTTCTTACTTTGCTTCATGTTGAAAGAAACTTGAAGATCAGGTGAGTCTCTCTCTTCTCTCCCCTCTCTTCTTTTTCTCTTCTCTCTATTCCCTCTCTTCTCTGTGTTTTACCAAGCTTCCATGTTTTTTTCTTCTAAAACATTACTAATGTTACCGTCTGCAGATCTTCATGATTTTCCAACCAAATCGATCTCAGGTCTCTCTCTCTCTCTCTCTCTCTCCTCTCTCTTCTCTGTGTTTCATCGAGTTTTTATGTTTTTTTTTTCTTTCTAAAACAACAAATCTGTTGCAAATTTCCAAACCAAATCAATCTTAGGTCACTCTATCTTCTCTCTCTTCTCTTCTCTCTCTCTCTCTCGTTCTCATTTTCCTGAGAGCTTGAGCTTCCGTTTTTTAACGACATATCTCTTTGTATCAATGGTTGGTATTGTATTGTATCAACATATTTATTTATCTATGGTTGGTATTGTATTTATCAACATATGGTTTATGAAGAGAAACCCTTTGAATCCTTGATCGGCAAGTCAAACAACTAAGGAGCAAGACTATCCCAATGGTAAAAAGTGGAATGGAGGGAACATCATGGAAGTGAAGCCACTTGGGAGCGAAAAGAAGAAATGTGACAACGATATCCATAATTATTTTCTACTTGAGGTAAACAAGTTTGGGGACCAAACTTCCTAAAGGGAGGAAGGCGGTGATAACCTAACTTGTACTATGTAATTATGCATGTGATTATGTGTTTGATATGAATTTGCAAGTTTAAGTATGGAAAATATGTGAATTTGGAAAAATATCTGTTGCAATTGAAACTTTAAAATTTGAAATTGAAAAGCCTTAGAAGCAACAAACAAAAGCGACTTTATATACGTGATTAGCATGATTTATAGAGCTTACGGTGAAATTTTGAAAAATTATGATTAAGTAATGAATAAATTAAGATTTATGAATTAAGTTGTATATGTTTAGTCCTTTTTTGTTCTTCATTGTTGGAGGAGAGCTCTAAGAGTGAATTAGAGAGAGAAAGAGAAAGCTAGGGATTTTGAAGAGAAACAAGGGCAAACCTTAGATTGTGGTAAGGTATGTTAATTTACTTACAATATTTGTCTCTAACTCATCTTTGTTATGAAATCAAGAAGAAATTAGGAATTTTGAGCTAGGGTTTTTGAGTTGTGTGATGGCTTAAGCTAAAGGCATAAATTGAACCCTAATCTCTTCATGTTTGTTTGATTTGAGTTCATTCTTGTGATTGATCCATGAAACAAACCTAGATGATTCATGAAAATAAGATTTGTTGGAAGATTATTCATGGGTTATGTATTTTGAACTTGTTTATGTAATGTATGAATATGAGAAAGAAATAAGTCCATGAATTTGATGTTGATGCAAGATTGATATGTTTAATATGGAATTACACTTATATCATGCTTATATATCATGTTTTTGAGTTGTTTTTACATGAATTTGGGCTTGGAAATGAGGTGGGAGAGTTTGTATCTTTGTGCCATTTTTAGACTGTCTAGGTGTTCCCCAATCGCACTTCATACGGGGCTTTGCACGAGCGGCCCATGCCTTGAACCAAAAGTGGACTGCACTGTGCACTCAAGTGATTGTAATTTCTGTACGTGCAGAGCCAGACCGTTCAAGCGATTGGATCGGCTGTACGTGCGGCCAGGCAAAAAATATCTATGTTGTTTTGTGTTGCTACTCCTGACCTCTGGAACGCATTCCTTATCTTATTTACACCCTTTTAGGAGTGAAATGATGATTAAAAATTCATTAAAGAAGGTTGCAAATTATAAAAGATAAGTGTTCGAATTGAAACAAATGATTTATCGAATATGTGCGTGAAATGTTTGTGTAGGTCGTGTGGCGGTGAGGCCATGAAATCAAACCTGCTTGTGAGTAGTAATATTGTACATTTATGCTCTTTATTGCGTACCTTAAAGCATGAATGGTGAATGGTGCCAACATTACGAATTGATTGGAAATAAAGAAAATTTATTAATATTATATGACATGTGCTCTACGATTGGGCCCAAGGCCACTTGTTATATGATTGGGCCTGAGGCCACTTCTTATATGATTGGGCTCAAGGCCGCTTCTTATATGATTGGGCCTGAGACCATTTGTTATATGATTGAGCTTGAGGCCGCTTATTATATGATTGGGCCCGAGGCTACTTAGTTTATATAATTGATGGATACTGTGACAACCTTATGATCATCTATTTACATTGCTTTACTGTATTATTACTCATAGAGTTTCGCTCACCAAATTTTATGTATGTACATGTAGGTGATCCATGACATGGAGCATACCCTAGAGTCGACTTCAAGAGCCTTTTGTGACCCAATCGAGTCATGTTTTACGTGGCGAGTTTTGTCTTTGACTACCATACCTTGGCCTTATTTTGTTTTTGCTTTTATGGTCTTGGTTTGTAAACACTATGTACAAATTTCCTTTGGCTCTCATATTTTTGTTGGGCATGTAAATGCATTAATGTGCTACATGTTTAACTCTATAATTTTGCTCATGATTGTACAGCTCAATGGACTTCTCTTTATTATATGCTTACATTTATGGCCCATTAGCATAAATATTTTGTTTGATAGTATGAGGCTTTCGGTAATCTCGGATTCTTGGTGGTTATGACCCAAACTTTTAGGGCGGAGTTGGTCATGACACACCCTCATCATTTAACAATGTTTTTCTTCCCTCAGATGCAATCACCATTGCCTTGATCTACTATTCTCTCTGTTCCTTCTATTGTTCTTTGACAACAGCCCTATTTATTCTTTCTCCTTCTCCAACACTACATTTATCATCTCTCGTTCTCGATTGAGATCTAAACAAAATCAACAAGCAAAATCGCAGGCATTTATGGGGATAAAGATCTGAAAATCTTTAAAATTTGTAGTCTAAAAATCTGTATTTGACTCGCATCTTTAGTATGGGTATGAATTTGGCGAGGAAGGCATTGGTTGTATATGAAAATGGAAAGAGGGAATAGGGATCAATAGGTATAGGGAATGTAGATCAAGAAGTATAAGAATAGTGATTGATGAGTATAAGTAAGGAAACAAATGGAGAATGGGAGATGGTGGTGGTAGTCATCGATTGGAAAAAGAAAGCAAGTGGCGGTTCTTTGTGGAAAAGGAAGAAGAGGTAGTAATTGTTGGTGGAAAAAAAAAAAGTGTGTGGCGGTCGTAGGTGGAATGTAAGAGGATGTGGTGTTGCCATTGGAAAAAAAAAGTAGTAGTCATCAGTGGAAGGGAATGAAGGATGTGGTTGTTGCTGATGGAAAGGAAGGGAAGTGGTAGTGATTAAAGATGAATGAGAGGAAGATATAGCAAAGAAAATGGCAATTGATGTAGGGAACCTTGGCGATGGGAGGAGTGGAAGGTGGCGGTGAATTGGGGGATAGTGATGGATGGTTGCGAGCAAAGGAAAGGGAGATTGGCGATGGCTATGGTGGAATGTGAAGTTGAACAGGAAGGGTTGGATCACGATAGGGTATGGGCAAGGAGGAGTGGAAGAGGATAATTAAGTATAGTGGGATGTATAATAAGGTTGTGATGGAAGGTTATGATGATTGGTAAAGATAACTGTGATTATGTGTCGTTTAGATGAAACTGTAATTGACTTAGAGTTGGAATAGTGAATAATATAATGCTACGTGTTACAAAATAATTTTTTTTTGTTAATGGTTTTAAATAGATATGAACGGATGGTTCAAATTGAATTTATTTCAAAAACTTACTGTTAGAATTGAAGAATTAAAAATCTCAGGGTTTGATATTTTACTAAGGGCAGACTTGGGTTTTATTTATTTATAATTTCTTCAAATTTTATTTCAAAATTCAAACAACTTAAATCATATAACAAAATATTTATTTTTCTTACTATGTTGAACAAACAATACCTCACAACCAATTTAATGAGTGTTTAGTTATATAATTTAAGCTATTTCAAATAATAATAAAAAAATACATTCTTACCAATTAAATTAGGGTTCAACGATTAATAATTTGGGAATGAAATAGGGAAATTGGTGATAATTTATCTCTCTCTCACACACACACTCGAACGGCGCTTCTGTCATGCAATCTCGATGTCTCTCTCTAATGTTGATCACCCCCTCAGACTCATCCAACCACTGGCGTACGCTACATCAACCGGTCACTCCGGTGTCGCCTCCAAGTCTTGTACTCTCTCTCCTCTTCTCCCCATGCCCACACTTAGTCTGCAACCCCGCCCTCGGGCACCTGTGGACCTCATTCTGAAAACCCCCACTTTTGTGTTTTTTTCTAATTAAAATAAAAAAGATTTGGTTTTTCTTTTCTTGTCTGTCTGTTGTGTTTTTTGTTTCATTTTTTCTTGTATTGATGCGTAAGAATGTTGATTTTGTGAGATGTATCTGAAGTTCATTTATTTTTAACTAATATGTTTTTTTAATAATTTTTATATTTCAATGTTTTGTTGTTTGTATTTTGTTTATGATTATGATTATTGGAAGTTGCTTGTATTACGAGTATGTATATGAAGTGTTTTTTTAAATTTTCTTTTCCTTGATGGTAGTTGATCGGATTTTAATCGTGTCAAAATAAATTAAAAAGTCCAGATTTTGGATTCAGATTTAATCACACACTAAACTGCCTAATCTGCCAAATTGAAATAAACTTAAAGAATTCAACTAAGCGGCAAGTTTGATTTGGATGTGGGTGATGAAAATTCCAAAGCGCCAAGGCACATTAAGTCGAAAAAAATTAACATTGAGCGTTGCATTGAATAAAAATTTATGGAAGCGACCTTTGGTTCAATGTAAAATCTGTCTCGTTAATTGGTCCTACCATCGGATCTTATGGTGGACGAGACTCATAGGTCTTGACTCTTGAGTAAACAATTTTAGTGTTTGCCTTCGTTTTGATAATGAGAATTTTTAGACTTTTAGATGTATATTTTATATTTTATGTTTGAGAAATAATCATTTAGTCTTGGTAATGATATTGAAAAATTTATAAAAGTCATAAATGATTTGGACATTTTGGTTTTTGTTTTTGAGTTTTGATTTATTTTTAGTCTATTTTTAATGGTCGAAAGTTTGAAGCGAGGCTTTATTGGTAAGTAAGTGGGTTCATAGAATTTGTAAAATGCATCCCATATTATAAGCATGACCCTACTTTGCGATTTCTATATGGGATAAGTGTTAGCTTCTTTGCCTTATTATTGGAGAAAATGCAAGTTATTTTGTGCTAATTTTTTGGACAATATATTGGCGTCTTAATATTGAAAATGATCCAGCAAATTACCGTTGAGAGTTAGAAATTTTATATGAGAAATACTATCTTCGACTTTATTCTATTTCCATTAAAATAATAACAAATAATTTATCTTTAATACGTATATGGTCAGACAAATTTGAACAAGTTAACGAGACCAATTTACAATACATTCCCTATCTATCTCATGGAAGAGCATTACTAGGTCAAACTACAACCCCAACAGTGTGTATTGTCAATGCTTTATGAGAAAAACATATATGATTTACACTACAACGCCAATTAGTTTTGCAAATCAAGCAGTTTTTGTTAGAGCTTGCACTACATCTTGGTTGAAAGTTGAAACCATCAACAACGACGTAAATAAGTGTTCAAATGTTTATATTGACATTACAAAGAGATCCAAAGGGAGGTGGTTAATGATCATTCATTCCTTGGCAATGAAACTTGCCTAATACAACAACAAATAACAGGATATTTCACCATTGTTAGAAAGTAAACGCCTTAATGACTATACTAAATAGAGATGCTATATGTTATAAGATGACCATACATGAATATAAGTGTAGATATGCTAACACTGCTAATGCTACTTTTGTCTCGGTTTTCTCCAAGGAACATAATCCCTCAATAATTCTTCTGGGAGAAAGACCAATCTATGCCACTTTGGCTTCTGTATGGTGGTTAGAAATTGTGAAAATACTTGTGCCCATTAAAGTAATTTATTATTTGCTAATATACATGTTCTTTGGTTGAAATATGTAAGGGCAATGACCTCAAACCCATTGATCGTCTTATTGAAATGCCAGATGACATTCTCTCTTTCATTCTCTCGTTTTGAGTATTAGAGATTACATCAAGGCAAGGATACTGTCTAGAAGATGGAGATATATCTGTTCATTCATGTTGAATCTTGATTTTGATCTTCATACCGTGCTTGGAATCAACTACAAAGCAAGGTACTCAAATGGAGATTCAGATATCTCATGGGAGGATAAGAATAAGTTTATGCTGGAGTTGATCGGTTTTGGAGCTATACAATGGTCAAAAGCTACTTTCTCTCGGGATCTGTTTTTGTCTTGGTACTTAGTCTGTTGGTTATGTTGATAGGTGGATTAGATTTGCAATTATAATGGCGAAAAGCTTGATCTTGAGTTTTTGCTAGTCTGAAAGTCAAAGTAATAACTTATATGATTTTCACTGTCGACTTCTTCCTCAAGGTGATTCATCTCAATTAAAGTATTTGTGCCTAAAATCATGCAACCTAAGGCCAACCCCTAATCTAGTAAGCGAGCTCGTCTCCTAAAATCCTTGATTTAGAACATGTGCCTCTAAATCAAAGTTGTGCCAATAGTATCCTTTCTAGTTGTTTAAACCTTGAATGGTTGAGGCTAAAAACGATATTCTACGAAACTTTATGCATTCATGGTCCATCCCTCCATTTGAAGATTTTGATTGTGCATGAATGCTATGGAGTAGAAGTTTGAGATTTCTTCTATTGATCTTACCACATTTGAATATATTGGTAAAGTGAAAAACTTCTCTTTTCTTGGCGTTCTCATTTGGAAAAAGTGCATATCAGGTTCATGGTTGCATATGAGAGGGGCACACAATATATGTTCAATGGAATTGCAAATGATCTTCCTCGGCTTCAAACCCTATCACTAGTTTTGACAACGGATGAGGTGTGGAAAAAATGAAAGAATTATTACTCTTTAGTGTGTACTTTTTCATTTTGTGAATGAAAATGGGATATTTCTCTATATAAAACTTTTTTTTCTTCTTTTCTCTTCAGGTCCTCCCAATAAGCTGAGGATAACTAGATTCAACTCTCTCAAACAATTGGAGTTGTTTGTTATGGTATCATCGGACTTTAACCTACATCTCTTACTTTGCTCTTAAATGCTTCTTCTCTTCTGTAGAAGCTCCATTTGTCGGTGAGTCATTAGAATCATTCTTATGAGGATAAAATTTGATATTGTTATGGTGTAGTGAATTGAATACAAATTCCTACAATTGCAATGATAGTTTCATATTTTTTTAGCAATTTCCTATAAATCATGTTACCTTTTATATATTGTTCATTTCCTTATTGGTTCATTTTTTTTAGTCAAATATGGGCCTCTGTACTTGTATTTTTACTGTAACTTACGCTCCATTTGTTTAAACAAAAAACATTTTCAATGGAAAACATTTTTATACGAAAAACATTTTTAGAAAAAATGTCTCCCTATGTTTGGTTGGGTTCTTGAAACTAATGTACTAATGATTGTATTAGTGGTTGTGGGGTGGTGATAGTGGAGGTGGAGGTGGAGTGGTGGTGGTGGGGTGGAGGTAGTAGTGGTGTTGGTGTTGAGGGAGGTGATGGTGGTGGCGGCGGCAATGGAGGTGGTGGTGGTGGTGGTAGTTTTGTGGCATTAGTAATACTTAAGTTTGGAAAATGTTTTCCCGCGAAAAGGTTTTCCTCATTTTAAAAGTAAATCATCTTCCTCTCATATAGGCTTGTTTTTGTTGATCACGGAAAGAGTGTTTTGTTGACTTTTGTTTTCATTGTACCAAACACCGAGAAAACTCAAAAACAATTTTCGACCAAACAAATGAAGCATTAGTTTTATTGATTAGGGTGGTGGTTGGTTGGTTTATCTCGTCTTTGTTCTTGTTGACATAGTTATTTTGGTTGTGGTAATCCTCATTATCTTTGCCTTTAGTTGAATTTGGTAATCCTTCATTATGTGTTAATTTGTTGCGGGTTCTATAATTTCTTTGTTTATTATTTCTTTTAGGCAAAACATAGATTTAAGCGTTGGCATGCTTACATTGAACATTATTGAGAGCATCTCCATCAAACTAACTATTTTTATTTTTTAGCTAAAATAAAATAGTGAGTAAATCCCCAAAATTTAAAACTAACAATCAAATTAGCTATTTTAGTTTTGGTGATTTTGGCTAGTCAAACATTAAAAAAATATGATTTGTGATATTTTGGAGTTAGTTGTGTTGAGTTTATCAAAAATATTTTTACATTAAAATTGTTGGAGTTTTTTTATATTGTTTCATTGCTGAAATCCTAGCCTCGTCTTTCCATCTCTTTGTTCTCTCATTCTTTATTTTTTGGATCAACAACAAAAGAAAATTTTATAGATTAACAAGAAGTACATAATGAGGACAAGGAGTTCTCTCAAAATGAATATACACAATAAGAAGCCTAACCAAAGATAAACAGACTATACATCACAAATAGGTGTGCAATCCTTGATATCAATAAGCGTGGAATTCCTTTAAACCTTTGGCGAAATGGAGGCCCATAATGAAGGTGAGTAACACACTCTATCCTGATGACTCGTGTCTTCAAACTTGTCCTCAAAGATCCACTGTTCCTTCAACCTAATGACCCAAAAGATTGACAATGCCATAAAATCACAACACTTTTGCTCTTTTTTTACCTCAAAATCCACAAAAATCAATTGAACACAAGTGCAGCATAACCCAAAGTATCAACCAAACAAAAGAGTTGGTGCCAAAGATCCAAGGCCATGTGACAATGCAAGAACAAATGCTCAAAGGATTCCCCACTTTGCCTACACATGATACACCATTGAGGACAAAGATAGCGATTAGGCCTTCTTTTGAAAGGTATCATTAGTCATGATTCTACCATGAGCCAAAGACCACATAAAATCTTCACTTTAAGAAGCCTTCTTTGCTTTCTAGATTCTTTTGTGAGTAGAAGGAGGAACCTTGGGTTTATCATTTGATTTTGTCAAAGAGAGATTTGTAAAAAGTCACGAGTGAATTGACCAAACCCGCTTATTAGACACATTTGGAGACAATGAGACTTCATGAAGTAAGGACAACAATGATGCCAACTCAATAATTTCACGATCATTAAGATTTCTTATGAAATTGAAATTCCCGCGAAATCGATTGCCAAACTAGAGCAAACTAAAGAAGTGATGGAATCATTATGAGGACAAGCCACGAAATAAATGTGGAAATGTCCCATCAAAGAGAATTACCCATACAAACATCCTCCTGAATGGGACACTCTCTCCATTACCCACTTTTAGAAAAAAAATCTGGATACAAGTGGAAGCAAGCGGGAGATAGATTTACGATGGATCATTTTGCACACCAAAAATAAAATAAAATATTGAGCAGAGCTTAAACCCCAATTCAAATAGAATAGTTTTGAGTCTAGATGTAGATCCTCAAGAACAAAAGGCTATGTTGTTTTAAATCTTGGAAATCTCTTTTAAATTAATTAGAGAATGAGGTTTTATGAAGTGAAAGATGAAAACTAATTAAAAATAAAAGTTAAATGGGTAATTCAATATAAAAAGACTTGGGGATTTGAATCCACCTCTAGCTTCATAACGATAATCATTTTATCAATTTAGAATTGATTGCTTAATACAATAGTGACCCATCGTGGTACTTCTAGTAACAGTGTCTTCAAGAGGATTCATGAATTTAAATTAGGTATAACTCATCTTAGATTGGCAAGAACCGTCTACACTAAACTAGGGTTGTATGCGTCTCGTCTTCTCTAGGAATGAATTATCTCAACTCTTAAATACATGCACAAAGATTACTATTGTATAATTTAAAATCATGAAATTAAATACATCAAACAAGATTGGAAGAATAAATTCAATTAGGTGAAATTTTTACAAAATTTTACAATTATTGTATTAATAATCAATCCCAAAAGCAAATACACAAAATAAGGTTACTTGGCTGGGGTTTCATCTACACCCTAAGGAAGAAGATTAGTTGCCCATAGAAGGTGAAGAAGCCATGGATGTAGAGAACTTCATCCTTGGAAACTTGGGTTGCCTCCCTCTTGCCCTATTGTGCCGTCTTTCAATATGTGAAGAACTCCATTTTTTAAGCCTAGGTCATCCTTTTATAGTTCCCTCTTAATTAGGGTTGGATTGGGCTCAAAACAAGCATGAAATTATATTTTAGGACTTCTTATCGTTGT
Source organism: Camellia lanceoleosa (assembly GCA_025200525.1). Classification (NCBI taxonomy): domain Eukaryota; kingdom Viridiplantae; phylum Streptophyta; class Magnoliopsida; order Ericales; family Theaceae; genus Camellia; species Camellia lanceoleosa. The sequence continues at coordinate 143,513,738 of CM045770.1, forward strand.
GTGCCGAGGCTCACCGCGACCCTTCGGGCTCACTTGGGCCAGTAGCTTCACTCATGTGCGCCCAAGCTCACCACGGCTTGTGCTCGGGCTCCTCGGATAGTACTCGGCTTCTTGTGCGCCGGGCACACTACAACTTGGCAGGGCTCACCTCAACGTGAGCTCTTTCCATCTTGCTTTGCTTGGCCTCACCTTGTGGTCCTTTAATATTAACATTTCTTCTCATTTTCATCACAAGAGCTCAATTAACCTACACAACACACAAATCCATTAGAATAAGGAAAAAATAACAATTATGCACTTAACAAGCATAGTTTAGGGGGACTAAATGTGTGCATTTAGGCACCTATCAATCTCCATGGAGACCGGCAATTACCCCTACTAACTATAGGAGTGTCCTCGCCCCTAGTTATGGATAGGTTGAATCTACCAGAAGCCCGTTTCTATGCTTCTAATTGGCTGTTCTCTTCTCCCCGTATTATGATAGAGCAGTGTCTAGGGCTTCTAAACTTTGATACCGTGCCAATTTACTTGAGGGAAAGAGAAAATATCGGAGAAATTTCTAGAATTGAGGTAAAAGTGATATGGCTACCAAAAGCGATAGCAAAATGACAAAACCACAATTCTTGTTTCTCCTTTATTCAAATTTCTAGAAACAATTGCAAAACCAAAAGTTAAACCCTAATTCTCTCACGATTTAGAGACAAAAAAAATAGCGAGGAATTGAATAGAATTGGCGATGTTTGACCAAATAGTGCTTTTTAATGAGACATATAGGAATGTATTATAATATGAATGCAGTTAACTTGATCAAAATGTCGACCATTTATAGTCGAGGATACACTATTTGTTATTATTATTATTTTGAGGGGAATAGAAGGTCCATGATAGTGCTTCTCAGTTAAATTATCTAGTCTTTACCGTATTTTGGTGATACACTATTTGCTATTATTTTTTTTTCTTTAATGGGAATAGAGGGTCCATGCTAATGTTTCTCAGGTAACATACCTAGTCTTTGCCATAATTTTAGTTGGGACATCACAGGAACTCTTTCATTATCAAGGCGATATATTGTCATAAAACCACAAAAATAACTTGCATGTTTAATAGGTAGCAATAGAAGAACATCTTATTAAGAGAGTTTGAGAACACATTCATGTTTAAAATGACTGCACAATCATGTAAGTATAGAAAATATCCTTATTACCAATGTATTATTTTTTAAAAAAAATGCAAATTTGACCTCCAAATTAAATAGGTCGAGTTCAGGACAAATAATACCTTAGGGTCTTCGTGTCTGTCTCTGGTGATGATTTAACGATTGGTACTATATGTGTGTTTGCATCGTGAATTCAAAGATTGTACTTCAAATAGGAAAGGAAAAAGCTGATTTTGTAGGCATTTTCATCAATGTATCAAATTTTTGTTCTTATTTTAGTTTTTTGTTAGCCTTCACTTTGAAACCCATTTTGTTCCTTGTAGGTCTTTATTAGCCATTCAATTTTTCATATCTATGTATAAGCTTCAAACAACTCACTTCCCTCCCTTGTGTGCATTTGTGCATGTGTGCATCTTAGTTGCAGAAAGCGGGGTGGGGACAGGGCGAGTGAGGGCATATAGAAGTTTCTAAGGTTGGGAGGCGCCTATGGGAGGCGTGTATATATTACATATATAAATATATTCTAATAATTATGTTTTTTGTTTAGTTGTAATATATTTGTTAAAACATGAATTATTATTGGAGATTGATGTCTACTATAAATTGTCTTTGTTAAGTATAAATAAATATTATGTAAATAGGAAGTACTAGAATAAGTTTTAGTTTTTATTTATTTATTTTTTTTTTCAAAGATTTGTATGCTTGAGAGGTTCTATCTTAGATGGGAGCGATTTTTTTCCTCGATGGGTGTGAGTTTCTTACAAGTTTCTTACTTGGGAGCGCAAAATCGTGTGTCTTAGTAAGAAACGTCACCCAAGTAGGAGCTTCCTGCAATTAAGATGTGCATTCACTTTCACAATTGCTAAGGTGTTTTTTAAGAGTAATGTTGTACATACTCCCAGATCTTATCCTATTTTCTCACTCTTAGACACAATGCCACGTTAATAAATGTACATGGGATCCACTCACTTGTGCCTAAAGGTGAGAAAATACATTAAGAAATGAGATATGCTGATAATAAATTGAAACTAGTAAAAAAAAAAGAAAGAGTTGAGAGCAGGCACTTGTTTGAGAGTTTACTTTGTTGGTTTTTGTCAAAGAAAGTAGGTCTAGGAAAAAGGTAGCAATGAGAACGATAGGTTTGTGGGATAAATCTATCTAAAGCACCAAGCAGTCATGTAAGGCCAATAAACAATCCAACTCCTTGTCCCTTTGGGCATACATTAGTCTTGGCTTAGGTGGATGGAGTCAACCACTATTATACCATCTGTTATGTATCCGGGTCCAATGGACTCACCAACTCCTTGTCTACTAGGCATAAATGTAGAAACAAAATATTGATTGTAGTTCTACCATAAGCTATGGGTTGAGTCTATGAGAAATTCTAGAGAATGTTTGCTACATGAAAATTTTGATTTTGAAGCCAATGTTAATTTCTTTTTTGGGCTAATTACACAAACCTCCCTTAAGGTTTCTAACAATTACATGGATCTCCTTGGAGTTTTGAAATTACCTTGCCTCCCTTGTTAGAGTTGTCAAGAAACAATTATTGACAATGGTTGTGATTTTACACATTTACCCCTATTAGTTAACCTATTTTTTAATCCTTGTAACCAAACACTTCTAACTTAAACATCCTACCCAAACATCCAAACATCATCATCATCTTGTTCCTTCGTCTCTTTGTTTCCTTTTCTCTTTTCTCGCTCCCACAGTTGCAACCACCCCTCCAACACAACCCCTCTTCATCTCCCTCCATCGTCACAACCATTGTCTATCGGCAACCATAATCAGCATCTCTTTACCAATCCTTCCTCTTCTTGCTGTTCCTCCCCACCACCACACCCGGCTGGCGGGCACCCTAAGGCCCGTTTGTTTTCGGAGGTAGAATAGAGGGATTAATAGTGAAGGATTGTTAGTGAGGAGAGATTACACTTGGGGGGTGTAGCAACATATAAAGGTGTCATTTCACTTCTACAAGGCCTGCTTTCCATCTATGGGAATACACTTGCCTAACAAGAAACACCTTCTAGTAGATTGGGTTCTACTTCTTTAAGGTAACATTTCATATCGAATTAGTTGGTTCCTTCTCGCGCAGATTACCGTCCTAGGTATCATATTTTGACTGGAAGCGACCCCTTGCCGACTTTTGTGTGGTTGTGTTTATACGTAGACATCTCTATCGAGAGGTCGTCGGCGCGTCATCGACAACCCAGACCAGCGGTCTGCTCAAAAATACATCCCCATTTTAGAAGAAACTTTCTCCATTTTTGCTTTTACTTGGTAGAAGTAGTTAACTTTGAAGTAAGGCAGGGGTTGAAGCGTACAGGTACGAAACTTCAATGTATGATTTCATTCATTTTAAAATCATTTCAGTTTCTTGGTATGTTGTTTTGGTTAGCATGGACATGTTTTGAAGCGCGAATCGTGGCGAATTTGAAGCATATGGAAATATTTAGAAACACAAGCCTAAAACGAGTGCGTGCATATCTTTACATAAGGGCAACTATGCAATCTTTAGTAAATGCTATCAAGAATTGTTAACCTGTCGGATGCTAAGAAGGTTATAATTGATTGCATAGTTGTAACAAAGAAAAAATTTTAAGTGATTATGTTTATCTTCTCCTCTCTCTCCTTTCCTACTTACCATTAATAAATTTAGAATACTCTTTTGTTTTAAATGCCTTTCTAATACTACGCGGCAAATAGAAATAGTATTGTTGGATATTCATAGTAGGTTAATTGAAAAGGACTCGTGTTTCATTACTATCGATAGGCTACGAGGAATTCGGTATTACTAGTTTTTGTGTTGGTTTCTAGGAAGAACTTACGTTTCCAACCACTTGATGGGAAGAAAACAAAGTTTGTTCCTTGCTTTGATGCGATTTTCCAAAATGTTATGAAAATGTCATCGGTTAAGATATCTCTACGGGGCTGTAAAAATTCAAAAAGGCTAAACAGTTAAAGTGTTTTCTTGACTCCATGGCACATCTCGTTAATGTTTCACGGTGAATGGTTTTGGGTTACGTATTGAGTTGTGTTGAATTTATTTTGCAAGTAGGCCTATATTTATATATATATATATATATATATTTTTGGACACCTAACGTGTTTATGGTTTTTATTTTGGTTGTGGCATGTGTTTTTGTTCTAGGCTTTCTTGTATGATATAATGAGGTTTTTGTTGATAGGTTATTTATCATAAAGAATATAAATATATTTTTGGTTGGTGGCGATTCCACTGGGAGATCGAGATTAGAAAAATATAAGCAGCAGTACTCAAGCTATATATACATTATTGAGCTGAAAGAGGTTGAAGTACATGGTTTCTTGAGGAATCGAATGAGATGGAACTTGCTATTTATTGCGCTCAAGAATCTTTGTCTCCCTTGTGAATAATTCTAGTCTCAAAAGGTGTACCACTGGAGGTGGAAAGTGGATGGCTCCCGTGCCCACATGGTTTGAATGAAAGAAGGCACGTGCTATGATTTGCTCCAAAAAGAAAAGAATCAATTCACATATGACTACTGCTTATGACATATATTTGTCTTATAAAAACTATTTGCTTAGAATCCATGTTTTGTAAACAATTTATAGTTTTTCTTTAAAAAATTTTAGTTTGTAACTATTTATTAGTGTGGGCTTAGACTCTGGATGTAATTTATTGGTTAAATGTTTTTACTATGTGTCATCTCCACGAGTTAGGGTTGCAACGAGCAAGCTCAAGTCCAAGTCTGGATTTGATAAATTGTATTTCCACTTTTAGAGGAAAAAACTGGTATTGGTTTACTAAATAACTGAGCAATTTAACCCGTACATTTCATTCTTTTTATTTTGTGATTTTATTCATTTTTAGTGTTTTTCTTCTGCTTTTGTTTACTTATTTGATTGAGGTGGGGAGATTTTTAGAAAGGAAAGGGAAAAGGATGTATGAAAATTAGGTAAAATGATATATTTATTACATTTCACTTACTTTTTTCATTTACGTTTCCATATCCCTCATCAAATCCTTACCTACCTTTTCTTTCTCTTTCCATATCCCTCATGAAATTCTCCAATAAACAGTATTAGAGAAAAATCTCCAATTCTTTATTTTTCTCCTCAACTTGACTACCGAAAGAGCTATAATATATTATTTAATTATTTCATCAATTTTTATTTTTATTTATTATGTTGCTTGCTTATGCTTATGTGATACATTTTAATATTTTCTAAAAAAAATATGATAGAATTTTATAGATGTTTTCTCATCAATTATTTGAATCATAACTTCTTATTAGGTTGCTTATAAATCTTATTAATTTGAGGGTTTATTTTAATGACTTTAATAGATTATTTATTTAAAAATTAGGAACATCATACATGAATAATGACATGTTTAAATCATATTTACTTTTAAAAATGAATATTATTGTGGGAGCCAGAAAAATATAGGTACTAGCTTATTGGGCCTAACCCAAACAAAGCCTAACCCAAACAAAGCCTACAATGGGTCCAGCCCAAACAAATATCACACCCCCACACACACCCCTTCAAATATATACTATTTACTTCTTGATTCAATGACTAACTTCATCATCGGAGTACTCCCGGCTGGCAACCCCGGTTGGGTGGCACCGACTATGTTCATTATTGCAGATCTACAGGGGTGAATCTCTTCTCTTCGTTGGATTCTACAACATCCATGTGAGAGGATATTTCATGGTCTCACAATTGGCGCCGTCTGTGGAAAACGTCTAACAGAGTTCAACGAAGAAGACAACAAATACCATACTCAAGATGCTCAGATCATTGTTACATGTTACTATAAACATGACCCACAGTTAATCCTATCTTTTTACTCTTTGTTTAAATTGATCTCTGAAATTCAATCTTACTATCTATATGCATATACATATATATATAGATATATATGTGTATATATTTATGCTCATAGATTTGGTCCAAACATTTATTCAATATAGTCGGCACATACTAAACCCATTGAAATGCCTTTGGTTGGATTTACTTTTGCATTTTTATTCTCTCTCTAAAAATGGATTTCACTCCTTATGACATATATTTATGCTATAAAAACTATTTAGCTAGAATCCATGTTTTGTAAAACATAATTTATAGTTTTTCTTTAAAATTTTAGTTTGTAACTATTTATTAGTGTAGACTTGAATATGTGGATGTAATTTATTGGTTAAAATGTTTTTACTAATATTGTCATCTCACAGTTAGGGTTGCAACTTGAGCAAACTCAAGTCAAGTCTAGTTTGATAAATTGTATTTCCACTTTTAAGAGGGAAAAAAACAATTTATTGGATTTTAAATAACTCGGACGAATTCAACCCATTACATTTCATTCTTTTTATTTTATTTATTTTATTCATTTTTAGTGTTTTCTTACTGTTTACTTACGCTATGTTTGATTGAGAGATTTGGGGAGGACTTTAGAAAGGAAAGGAAAAAGGTGTATGAAACTAGGTAAAATGTAGATATATTTTATTTACATTTCACTTACTTTTTTCATTTCTGTTTCCATATCCCTCATCAAATCCTTACATTTTACCTACCTTTTCTTTTTCTCTTTCCATATCCCTCATCAAATTCTCCAACTAAACATAGTATTAGAGAAAATCTCAATTCTTTATTTTTTTCTCACTCAACTTATTTACGAAAGAGCTATAATATATTATTTAATTATTTCATCAATTTTTTATTTTTTATTTATTATGTTGCTTCTTATGCTATGTGATACATTTTAATATTTTTCTAAAAAAATATGATAAATTTTACATAGGATGTTTTTCTCTCATCAATTATTTGAATCATAACTTCTTATTCAGTCCTTATAAATCTATTAATTTGAAGGGTTTATTTTTAATGACTTTAATAGATTATTTATTTAAAAATTAAATTTATCATACATGAATAATGACATGTTTAAATCATATTTTCTTTTAAAAATGAATATTATTGTGGGAGCCAGAAAAATATAGGTACTAGCTTATTGGGCCTAACCCAAACAAAGTCTACAATGGGTCCAGCCCAAACAAATATCACACCCCCACACACACCCCTTCAAATATATACTATTTACTTCTTGATTCAATGACTAACTTCATCATCGGAGTACTCATTTGGCACCGGTTGGTGTACCGCAACTATGTTCATTATTGAGATCTCACGAGGGGTGAATCTCTTCTCTTCGTTGGATTCTACAACATCCATGTGAGAGGATATTTCATGGTCTCTAATTGGCGCCAGGGATGCGTGAAACGTCTATAACGAGTTCAACGAAGAAGACAACAAATACCATACTTAAGATGCTCAGATCATGGTTACATGTTACTATAAACAGGACCAACCGTTAATCCTATCTTTTTACTCTTTGTTTAAATTGGTCTCTGAAATTCAATCTTACTATCTATATGGATATACATATATATAGATATATATGTGTACATATTTCTGCTCATAGGTTTGGGCCAACCATTTATTCAATATAGTCGACACATACTAAACCCATTGAAATGCCTTTGGTTGGATTTACTTTTGCATTTTTATTCTCTCTCTAAAAATGGATTTCACTCTTATTTTGCTAGCTTCTTTTTTAGGCATTATATAATGGATTCACACTCTTTGATTCTTGAGATATACTTCCACGATGACTTACTAATCCAATTTTTGTGGTAGTCGGCTGCTTATAAAGTTCAAAAATTCAGCAGTCGGCTAATCAAGAAGTTATTCGGCAACCAAACGAGGATGCATACAAAAAAGTTATGGCCATGAAAATTTGTTTTTCGGCTTTTGAAAAAACCGTATATTTTATTCGGCAATGTGAATTTCATAGGCAAATATTTCATTACCTTACGTCATATTTACAAGTTCAATTTTATTCCTTACATCATTATATTTTCAAGTTCAATTTTATTTATGTCATTATATTTTCAAGTTCAATTTTATTCGGCAAACAATTCATTACCTTACGTTAATTTTATTCGGAAAATATTTCATTACCTTATGCCATTATATTTTCAAGTTTAATATACGGTTGACATTATTTGGTCACAGGAAAATTTTCATGGTTTCACTACCTACATCATGTATTTATCAAGAATTGAAATTTCCTTGATCAAACCCAAGTTCGACTATACACCGCGATTACGATTGCCGATCAAGTATCGACAAGTCAAGAACAAAAGGAAGTATTGCCGAATTGTGCTCGGCAACAAACTCAAAATTTGGCGTGCGAGCCCATGCATTCGCATTTCAGCAGTGCCGTAACTTATAATCAATTGATTGGCAAAGCTCCAAAGCTACTCTGCACTTATTCGCATTATTTGGCATGACAAGTCTGCAAACTCACAACTTATTCGACATTTCATTTGGCATATCAACATTTTTATCAGCCGCAAGATTATTAAGACCTCTACAACTTCGGTTTAGACACCTTATTAGGTTTATTATTTGGCACAACTCTGCCAAACTCACAATTTATTCGGCATTTCAATTTGGCATATCAACATATTAATATCAACGCCACATCGTCTATAGCGACAACTTATTCGGATTTAACATCTCGGCTTCGACATTGCTTATCAACTCCATTATACAATACTCGACAGAATATCATACCGTATTGCTTATCCTCTGCGATTCGGTATATCACTCGGCCTATTATCAACTGCATATTAACATTATTCTGCATATCTTGGCCGACAACTTACCCGACTAACACTACTCGGTCGAAGACTACTCGGCCATCGTCATGCACAACATCGGACAATCCCACCCCGTTATCTACGATATTCGGCTAACAACATTTGTCAACTTTATACGGCAACATTTTCGACTAAACAACAGTCAACTTTTTCGGCAATAGAGTTCATCAGCATTATGAACGCTGCATGCATATGATCAACTCGGCTTCGACATCTTATTCGGCACATTCTTTGACTACAGCTTGCAATGTTCTTTCACATCAAATATTCGGCAACATTGTAACTTATTCGGCACTAATATCTCGGCATGGAATTAACATCTTGGCTTGCCAAAATCCATATCTGAACATACCACAGGATTCAGACGCTAAAAAGATTCCAAACCCACCAACCCGAGGGGCCAAGAAGCAACCCAAGTCTGCTAAAAGTTATGAAACGGATCACACATGCCGAAAAATGAAATTTCAAAAGTTGTCAAATTCAAGTTTTGACCATACCAATGTGAAGTACTCATTAAGACGAGTCCAACGCAACAAACTGCGTCGAAATCGAAGCTAAAAGCCGCAGCGGCGATCAAAGTTTGCCCAGAATTGATGAATTTTCTGAGGACGACGAACCAGCCATGTAAGAGAAGTTATTTGGTGTTTCGCGACGTACAATTCTCAACCGATCTGAGCCATCAGCTCTATTTCGGCTACAACTACGCCATTAGGAGTCCGATTACAATGATCCAATAGTCCTTTCTAGCTATTTGATGCAGTCTAGGTCCATCCGTACGGTCAGAATTTACAAATTCAACTGACAAAAAGAAAAAATAATAAATAAATAAATAATACTATAAAAAAAAATGCAGAATTTATTCAAAGAATTGTGTGCAATGGCTTCCTTCACATATCACCAAGCACCGTACTTTGTCTCGGCTTCATTCCGCTATCGCCACGACACCGAACGAGGGCACGGAATCCGTTTTAAATTTTTATCGGCCTACTCGGCAATTTTGGCCCAAATCAATTTTATTCCTTTCGAATAACCAATGTCATCCAAAAGCAATGGGGCAAGTCTACATTAGACTAAACGCAAATCGAGCAATGCTAATTGGCCCAAAATTTACTCAGCAATTAAATAGTTGGCCTAATATCTATTTGGCCATTCCTTACAAGTGGAGCAATATTCTTTGTGATTAACACGTCTACCTCATTCGATCGGCCATCAACGACACAGATCGTTATTCAAAGTCCTTGCCATATTGGCACTTGGTCGCCACTTAAAATCGATAAAGTCTCTAAGAATGCAGTAATCTTACTTTCGACGAGGCGCTATCGGCAAGGCCTACACCTACGCCCGGAGGTTAGAATACCACGGCCTACACCCTCACCGGGGGGTTATAATACCGCAGGTCTACATCCTCACACAGGGGTAATAATACCGTGGTCCATCTTTTGGCTGATATATCTACCTTATTTAATCTGTCTTATTTAGTTCGAGCAATCATTTCCGTTCGGCCTATAGAAATATTTCTAGCTCGGCACAAAAGTCCATATTTGGAAGCAATCTTTGCACTTGGCAATATACTACACCTTTACTCGGGGTTATAATAGTGGCCCATTGTTATAGAGACAGATACTACTCATTGGGCTTTACCTCACCTCTCTCCTCTATATGCATATATTTTTACATACATTCATACATACCTGCATTCATTCAACCATTCATTCATTTATGTTATTCATTTATCAAATGTATTCTTTGTCAAAGGACCTAACATCTATTTGAACAGCATAACTCGGTAATAAAAACTCTCATTCCTTTTACCGATGACAATGAAAGTTTTGGGGCAATTGTGGGAGCCAGAAAAATATAGGTACTAGCTTATTGGGCCTAACCCAAACAAAGCCTACAATGGGTCCAGCCCAAACAAATATCACACCCCCCATCTATATAAAGGGGGGCGCATCCCAAGTAAAAGGTATGTCTCATCTCTCTCTATAGAACACACACCCCTTCAAATATATACTATTTACTTCTTGATTCAATGATTAACTTCATCATCAGAGTACTCCCTGCCGGCAACCCCGGTTGGGTAGCACCAACTATGTTCATCATTGCAGATCTACAGGGGTGAATCTCTTCTCTTCGTTGGATCTCTACAACATCCATGTGAGAGGATATTTCATGGTCTCACAATTATAAATAAACTACCTAATTTTTAAAAAAGAAAATTATGATTTAAACAAACTCTAATATTGCGCCCACAAAACCATGAGTCAAGTGGACTTAAAATAGACCACCAGGGTGGTGATAGCATGGATAATGTACTAGGCTTTTACACATAAGAGCGCGGTTCAATTCCTAAGGGACATGAACGTCGCAAGATAAATGTACTGTACTTTGATCGTAACTTTGCCTCTTGTTATGGGAGTTGAGCGAGGTCCATTGTTATCCCAGTAGTAAATTCTTTTCAATGGATTGGGTTAAATCTGGTTGTCAACCAGATATCCCAAAGTCAAGGCTTACAGATGCTATGATGCCCTATAGAATGTCTTTTTTCTGATATAAAAAGAAAAAGGTTCATTTGGGAAGAACTTTTTGAGCTTGACTTTTTAGTTTTTTTAGCTAATTTAACCTAGTTCAGTTTAGGAATAATTTTTGACTTTTTTGATTTTTGATTTTTAATTTTTTTGTGAGAGAAAAAAATGAAATGATTTTGATTTGAATGTGATATTTTATTTTAAGTTATTTATATTATTTTATCTTAAAAAATGCCTTGTAGCTCAAAAAGGGAGAGGCTCGAATTGGTGTTTACCGGACGACCAACTAGATGACCACCCAGACGATTAGGTGAAACACTTGTCTACTGCGGTTGTCATCTTGTTATCTTGATTGTCGACCTTCTCGTCGGACGGCCGGCAAGATGAATTTCAAACTATTACGGCCAAGCTCGTCGAGCTATACAGCAGTTGTTTTATCTTTTTTAGACACAATCTAAATCCAACTCACCTGCCAAATGAGGACAAAAGACAAAAAACAAAAAAAAAAAAACACTAAGAGGCGATACACTTCATGCTAGTTAAAATTAAAAAATTAAAAAAAGCAAAAGCAGACCTTTTATTTATTAACAAACATAAAGCCGTTAAAAATGGGTTTCATTAGTCAATTTAAATTTTCACCTCACTTATGTTATGTGTGGAACTAACCTCATTACTTTTGTAACCGTGAAAATAAAGCAAAAATTGCTTAATACTATCTCTTACTTTCATCTTCAATATCTAGAAATGAGCCCATAAGCAAAAATTGTTTTCTTTAGAGCTTAACTTGTTATCAGATTGTTTATGTAGTTTGAAACCTATTCATGTTCTTTCTTTCATGAACTGTATCAATTTAATTTTCCATAATAAAGCATGCATTTTGTTTCTGTACCAGTTGTATCTCAAATATATACAAGATTTACTTGCACCAGAGAAGATTAATATCCCAATTGTTGAGGACCCCAAGACTGGAGAAGTGACATTGCCTGGTGCAGTGGTAGTTAAAATTCGAGATCTTGATCACATTTTTCAACTACTTCAAACTGATGAGGCAAACCGTCATGCAACAAATACAAAGATGAACACGGAGTCTTCTTGTAGTCATGCAATTCTTATGGTGGGCTCATGTCAGATTCTAATTTCTTGATTCAGTCCTTAAGTTTATAAAGTATAATCAGCATACTTTATGACTGTTCTTGAAACTTATTACTTTTCATATCCGCTTTTTTTCTTTTCCTCTCTCTCTCTCTCTCTCTCTCTCTCTCTCTCTCTCTCTCTCTCCCCTTCCACTTTCCAATAGGTTCATGTTCGGAGAGCTGTCCATGAGGAGGACAATGATGCTCCTTTTCATGAAAAGACAGTAAAAGGGATTTATATAATGGTTTGGTTTGTTGTCATACCACATATCTGAAATACTCCTTGAATTTCAAACTGCCATTTCTGCCACTATTGTTCTCTCTCTATCTCTTGCTTGTTTTTTCCCCTCCCATTTGTTTACTTCGAAGTGCTCAAATTTATCTTCATGTGGGTTAATAGTATAAGATTCTAATCCTTATTTTTACCCACTGAAATGATAAAATAGCAATGTTCTCTATTGAGCATTGAGTTGAGTCTTTGTATGGTAGAATGGTGATTTGCTTTTATCTAATATATTATTTTTCAGTTCTTAATGCTTATTTTTATTTGTGCGAGCAGAAGGCCGCTTGCTTGAAGAGGCTAAGTTTATTAATCTTTCTCCTACTTCCTGGGAAATGTATAAATGCATTGGTGAAAACAATCCTCACATTCCTATTAGAGATTCTAAACTAACGAGAGCGCCGTGATTCATTTGGAGGTCATTCGACAACTCTCACTTTCATCGCCTTTCTAAGCACGATAGACTTAAGTAATCATGATTTAACAATATATAGGTTTTTGAATGATATAAACTTAATTCACTTAAACTCCTTGATTAAGCTAATCTTCCCATGTTAGGGTTTTTACACACCAAAGAATGGTGTATAAATAGCATGTACTTAATCATCTTCCAACAACATCATAGAGCATTTTCACATATGAAATATAACATGCACTAACATGCAATGGAAATACTAATATCTAGTATATCACAAAAGCGAGTACCAGATGACCTTGAAACACTAAAAATTAATCATTATTGCTATAAAAAAGCTCATTGTATTGTCGCTACATTTATGAAGGTTTATGCAGATGGAACATGGATGCAAGAAATTAACAAAATCTATCCATATGCCCTTTGGATTTTCTTTGAAGCATTGACTAGTGATCACCACCATGAAGGTCAAAATGAAAACAATGACAACATTAGTAGAAAAAACAAAAATGACTGCATTGAAAGCATTGGCTTATCAAGAGCTGGAGAGGCTGACTAGAATTTATTTTCCAACTCCAAACAATAGTGTTACGCTAATAATCATTCGCACATTTTATGTTTTTGTGATTCTGCAACCAGGTTTCAGTTCTCATTGTGAGACTTGGTTAAAAAAAAAAAAAAAAAAACTCATTTAATTGATAGGGAATTTTATTGAAGCAGAGTATATCTCAGTTGTTTGCATTCTGTTTCTGTTGGTTTCTATGAAGATATATCTTTATTTAATGAAACAGACTCTGCGAGGACATCACTTACTGTAACAATTGGGTCGTCTTCTCGACATCATGCTGAAACCTCAAGCACCATAATGTTTGGACAACGGGTGAGTTAGATAAAGCACTTCATCATTCAAATATAACCTTTACACATCATTTCATGTCTTTGTTCACTCACTCTCTTTGCATCTTGTTGGCATTCTCTTGATTTTGAGCTTTCAAATAGTGTGATACTTACAACTTAATGTTTGGTATTATCTATTTTTAACATAAAACTTTACATCCTCCAGGTTTCTTGTCGTTTCCATCTGTTTGACATTCACATGTTTTCTATTTATTTGACCTCTCTATCCAGTGCTACATGTGTATATTGCCACTAACTGTCTGGTGTTGCTAATTTTGAGAGTGGAAAAAGGATGATGTCATCTGCTGTGTCATTATTGGTCTAATTCTCTTTGGAGAGGAAAGTGTGTTTGGAAGGGAAATATGCATTGCATTGCCAAGGTTGTTAATGATTATCGTGTTTTGCAGTCAAGAAACTTCATTTGAGTTGCTATTTGGGAAATAGAATAGAGAACTAGGCAACTTAAGATACTTAACAAGGTACTTAAACAAGGAAACCTTTCTAGAGTGGGAAGTGGAATGGAAAACTCGAGAGAAATAGAAGCAAAAATTTGGTAACAAATAATGGGAAATAGGAAGCTAAGCGAAATTTGATACTAAATGGCATAGAAAAACTTCCAGAGAAAAGTCTGACAAAATTGATATGAAACACTATAAATAATGTAAATTGTGAACTGTAAGGAATAACTAAGAATTATTTTTTACTATTGAGAAAAGGTGTTGGAAGCATAAAAACTAGAAATATGAGGAAATGCGTTCCTCATAAGTTTCTTCTATGTTTCCAAATAGCTTCTGAAAGTTTCCTACAAGATTTTCAAAATTCCCAAAACCTTCCATAATCATAGCTGATAAAAGTTGAGAAAATTCCTTCTTAATTTCTAAAACAAGATAGAGGAAACAAGTTTTTTCCCTTGAAACCAAGGCTTCTCTGCAACTTTTATTGAAGCTTTCTCATTGTGAAAGCCAGAATAAATTCAATTTTCGAGGCCAGAGTTCATTCTACAACAATAGAGCCTATTTATCAACTATAGACAAGCCAAAAACTCATGGAAACATTTTCGAATCAATCCTACCTAACATTGATGCTGATACCTAATAAGATTCAAACCCTATCACTAAAGCTATTAAAATGTCCTTAAAGAAATAAGAAAACAACAACATTAATTGAAAGAATCCTAACGAGACTAACTACTTTAGTCATCTATGTATCATCTTTTCATGGGTTCCATATCAATTGAAATTTGCATCAAGCGTCAACCTCTTTTCTTTTTCCCTCCATGTTTTATGGCTAAAAGGGTCCATTGGTTGGTGATGCAATGGTAAATAGTCTTTCAAATGTTTGACATCTACAATAAAATCATAAAGAACATAGAATGTAGTTTTAAATGTTTGTTATGGATATTTTTCTTTTGAACAACTTTGTAGAATCGTTGTCTTAATCACGACAGCTTAATGTTTATTGCTTTTGGCAGCCATGAAAGTTATAGCGTGTTAAAGCAAGGAAGAATTTGATTATTAAAGTTTTTGTCGGAGCTTGACAATCGGTGGAGCATCTAATTGTGGAGATTGATAGACAACAAAAGTTGAGGACAATGACAGAGTTGAAATGGAAAAAAACCTCAAAGAGTGTCAAAAATCATTTCTTTGGTGAAAAGAGTTTAGTTACAAGGTCTGAGGTAGTTGTCTCTTCTGCTGGTATATGTTTTAGAGTTTGGATTTGATGATATTATGGCTGTGTTTCAGTTCACACTTTCCAACTTCCAGCGTATTCATTTTAGTTTGAGCTATTGGTGCTCTAGTTTTGTCCTTTTACGTGTGTGTGTGCGCACGCGTGCGTGTATGCGTGCATGTGCGCATGGCAATATATTACATTCACCTGACATTCTTTGTTTATTTTTCAAATTACTTTCTCTAAATATGTTGCACTTGTTTGCAGTTTCTAGCAAAAGAGAATGGTCGTTTGGAAATAAAGATGAAGGGTATATTAGATGAACTGAAGTGTCTAAAAGATCATAATGATTTTATGTATGACGAAGTTGAACGCTTAGAAATGAGTCTAAAACACTGCAAGGTATATGAAACACACAGTTTCTTGTTTTTCTTTTCTTCTTTTTGCCTCTCCTTTTTATTCTCTGTATATTCTAGTCTTCTGGTAAACTATGAACTTGCCTCCCAATTTGAATACACTTGATTGGTTAGGTGTTTCAAATCCTTTTTATCTGATTCTCTCCTCTTGCCCAGTTAAATTACTAGAAGAAAAGTAAACTTATGATCAATTTCATTTATATGGTCGTCAAGACCTTTGCTATGTGTAGGGTTTCTTATTGTTTCCTAGTTTTAAATTGTATGTGTTCCTTGGTTCTAAAGTTTTGGCTTCTGATTAGAAAACTATTTATTTTTGGTTACTATTATTTGGGTCTACATGTGCACAAACACTAACTATCTTTGGTTTGTGCGCTAGTAGCAATACTAGCAGCAGTTCTCGTTCGAAAGTACTCGCAGATGCCACCAAGATGTATGAGAAGAAGATAGCAGAGTTGATGAAGCAATTAGAGAAGCAGCAGGCTCACTCTGAAAGTGCTGAAGAACAGTTAGATGTGATGAAGAAGTTGCTAAGTGATCATTAAAAGTCAATGCAGGTTAACCATCTCATTAAATATGGAAAGGACAACGTTCCTCTTAGACCTCTAATTCTAATAATCAATTTATAATGAGCCTTCATTGGTCTTTTTAATCTTGTAAGAAGATTAAAGCAGTGATTTCTTAGTACTTTAAAGCTCCAAATCAAAATTTATTGCAGGAATTGTTTATATGCATTTTAACACATCAAATCTCCTCACAATGGATTTTAAGCCATTTCAGTGGTAAAATTTAAAAAGGAGTTCAAATTTTTGTTGCTCCTAGAATCCTAGTTTCAGCTAACAAGAGACTTTAGTTCTGATGTTTTTGTTTCTCTCTCTCTCTCTCTCTCTCTCTCTCTCTCTCTCTCTCTCTCTCTCTCTCTTTCACCAGCAATATTAAAAGGAAAATTCTATATATCATAAGGCTCTTTCAGACACCACTCAAATGTATGAGAAGAAAATAGCAGAATTAAAGCAGGAACTAGATGATGGGCATGCCCGTTTTAAAGGTGTAGAAGAAGAATTGGATATAACGAAGATTGAATTAAGCGATCATCAAAACTCAAACCAGGTCAAGTGTATTAAAATATGTGAAAAATGTATTAAAAAAAATATAAAAATGTAACTTTCTTTTTTTTGGACATTTTGTGATTCTTAATGAACGCCCATTGGGTAGTTGTTAGTAGGACCCCATAAGGTAAATCAACTGATTTATGATTCAGTTTTTGGTCCATGATTTTTATGTTGGTTTTATTCTTAATAAAAAATAAAATAATAATAATAAGGGTAAACTACCAATAGGTCCTACTTTGGAGACTTATTACCCATTAAGTCATATTTGATAAATTTTTAAGTGATAAAGATAAATTTATCATTCTTTTATTTTTATGAATAAATTTATAGTGATAAATTTAACAGTCTCTTTGTTTTTATGAATAAATTTTTAGTGATAAATTTATCACTCTCTTATTTTATAGTGTTAAATTTATTAGTTAGGACACAGAGGTAAATAAGTCTAGGTAATAGGACTAATTGGTAAGTATCCCTAAAAATAACAAGTTCAATATATGAATCTATATTGTACAAAACAACCTATGTAGTGCTATTCACCAATATCTTCCCTAAATGTCATAAAAGGCAATGTTATATGAGTCCACTTGTGCCTAGTCATTAAGCTCCCTATTAATTACCATATTTTTGGATTTGTGATTTAGGGAGAAGAGGGAGGATAAATATTTCAGATGAATTATTCAATAAATATGATAACCAAAACTTGTTGCTTTTAAATAATAATAATAATACCTAACAACTTTTTTGTTAATAATTATTCTGCTATTGTTATCATTGGTTACTATTCATTGATATTTTTCTTCTTTTCTTAATTCAGTTAGGGGCAAAAAGGTGATTGATGAGCTTAGGCTAAAACTACAAGAAAGTCATCGGTTGCATCGAGAAGTCGTGAATGAACTAGACTCTTAAAAGCATAATATAAAGTTCAATTGACAAATAGTATTTCCATGTGTAAAGTTGAAATCAATGTACTTTTAAGTATCCTCATTTAGACACTCTTCTATGGTATGAGTTTTTGCCTAAATTGAAATCTTGATATTGTACTAACAAGACTTCTTTTTCTTCCTTGTAAATTTGGAATTATTAAGGCAACATTGAAGGAAGAACTTAATGTTGTGAGGCGAGCCTTCTAATTAAGGAAAAACAAAGGAAAGCTTTTGAAGCGAGCTTCTTAAATCAAAGATGCTTGTGCTGAAAATCATGATGACTTTGAGGTATGTGGTTCTATGTTCGTATTCACAAGATATGTCATCCATGTTTATTGAATTGTTGATCACCAACTCATCTAAAAGCTTAAGCTATTAGAGAGGACAACTTTATTGTTTATATCCTTAACACGTCCCCTCATGTGGCCAAGCTCTTCTTCGTAAGTGGCCAAACACATGCAAATATTTTTTAATCATCGGGTAGGTGGTGAGGTTTGAACACGGGATCTATTGCTTGCTTTGATACCATATTCAATTGTTAACCACCAACTCATCTAAAAGCTTAAGCTATCAAAGAGAGGAGAAACTTTATTATTTATATCCTCAACAATGTTCTAAGGATTTACACCTTATGTTCCACAGGACAAGAAATCATACATGAAAGAGAATATGGTTAAACCACTAGGTTTACATAAATCAACCCAATCAAGGGAAACAATTTCCGGTCAAAGGGCCACAATTGCAAAGATTTGTGAAGAAGGCAAGAAATTTTATTTTTTATTTATCTCCATTCACC
Source organism: Camellia lanceoleosa (assembly GCA_025200525.1). Taxonomy (NCBI): domain Eukaryota; kingdom Viridiplantae; phylum Streptophyta; class Magnoliopsida; order Ericales; family Theaceae; genus Camellia; species Camellia lanceoleosa. The sequence continues at coordinate 143,532,771 of CM045770.1, forward strand.
CTATGCAATAGTTAGGCATTAATTTTAAGTGACCAAGCTGCTAGGAACACTTGAACCCAAGTTTTTGGTATGGCATTCAAGAGATTGTGTATATGTAAAATAACTTTTTGTTCAAATAATGCCAAAGGTTACATTTGCACCCATTCCAAGTCTCTCAGGGAAATTTTTTTAAACCATATAAAGTTCAACAATTCTCCCTCCTTTTTAGATAACTTACAAGATTTTCTACTTCGTGCTTCTAGTTGGGCTTGAACAAATACTACAATTGTTAACATCTAGAGATATCGATGTCCAAATCTATGCTGTAAAGGTGGTGGCTAATCTTGCTGCTGAAGGTACATAACAGATTACTGTTTTTGAGTTGTTTCTGTGTGTCCTAAACTTGCTTGTTGCATGCATGAATGTGTGAGTGAGTGACTTGATGCGTACTGTGTAGTTCTGCACAATTTACAAATTGTTATGTTATGATTCAAACGAAATATCAAAATAAGCATGTACACAACATATTTAACTATGAAATACAAAAAATTATACAAATTCTGAAGTGTTAAAAAGTTATTTAAAATTTCTTCTAAAATGAATTTTGATTCTTAGTAGCTCAAACAAGTGCTCATTCTTCTTTGAAAACTTCAAAATCAGTAAAATTCTGTTTTACTTCTTTACGGGCTTTATTTGTGATGTTATTGTGATTTGAGCAGCTAACCAATCAAAGCTCACTTACCACAATCTGGCTTCTTCTGCTTTTAACTAGAACTAAGATATATTCAACGCCTTGAGAAATGTGAATAGCAAAAACAAAGATGAATATACACTTTACACAACTCAGCACCATTCATTCTAGCCTCCTTCCTATTTCATAACCTTGGCGCCTTTATCTTTTTGTACACAAGAAAGATTTTCTATCGTTTCTCTGTTGCCATGTGGTATGTTGTAAAATATTAAATAGTCAACATGTCAGAATATTGTTTGGGCATAAGATAATTTGTACTCTTTTAATTGTCATAAAATGCTCTGTTTGAGACACTCTGATTCCCCAATTAAATTGAAAGGTTATAGAAGAACTTGTTACTGCTATACTCATTTTCTTCTCAAGGTAAACATTCGATATATGAAAAATCTCATTATCTTCTTCCCCCCATTTTTCTTTTTCTTTTTTCCTTTCGGATATCAATCGGAAAAGATTGTGAAGGAAGGTGGTCTAGATGCATTGCTCATGCTGTTGTGATCATCCCAAAATACAACCATACTTTGGGTGGCTTCTGGAGCTATTGCTAATTTGGCAATGAATGGTACTCGTGAATGTTTGCATTCTCTTGGTTTGATATTTTCTTCTTTCCTCATCAGGCATATATATATTTTTTAATATGCATTTTGTTGGTTTTAAATTTAATTAACACACCCATATACAAGACAAACCAATTTCATTGCTTTCCCCAACATAATAAGCCTTGATCTATTGTTAGAAAAAAAATGTTCTTAAATCAAGGATTTTACCAAATAATTGCAATGGTAGCATAAGCCTTTTTCCTGCATTTGAAAATGCCTTGTAATCCCTCGAAGAACGTATTTGTTTTGTAATAACACCTTTGATTATTCACATACTAACACATGTATCCTTGAGCTTTTGTTAAGTGTCTTTCATCTTCTCTCTTCGATGGCAAATCAAAGCTTAATAATGAATAAAGGGCGTGCTCGACTCTTGGAAAATACTACGTCCAAAAGCAGATGATCCCATGTAAGTATTTAATGATTTGTATAGATTTGTATATTCAACTTGTATATCAATTACATCAAGACTAGTTTATATAACCCTAACGACTAACCACAAAGGAAATACAAGAATGAGACCAAAAAAGGAAATACGATCATCACAAACATGTCTAACATATACAATGCATAATACATACAAATATATTCTCATACCCCTACTCATACTCAAGGTGTTTTAGCTGAAAACACGGAAAGTTTGTCAAGAAGAAACCAAAAACGAGCAGTGATGTGAGTCTTGGTGAAGAAGTCGACAAATTTGAAGAGCCCAAGGGACAAAGGAAGCGAGATAGAGCCAGATCAGAGATCTTGTGACGAAGTGACAATCAATCTCAATGTGCCGTTCGTTCATGGAAAAGCAGTGTTGTGGGCAATCTGAATAACCTTGCGGTTGTCCTGATGAGAGAGAGGTTGGAGAGGATGGAGGAACGCCCAAGTCAGAGAGGAGACAATGAAGCCAGAAAAGCATGTTCATTATGAATTTTTGAAAAGCATATAAAAGGGATCTAGGGTTTGAAGGTTTGGAGTTCAAATTGTAAAATTGATTGTTGTTTGGGATAATTGGGGAGTAGTTCAACGTGTTTATGTTGTGAGGAAAGGAAAACCCTAATTTAATAATTTGACCTAATGAATTATAAAGGAGTAAAGTTAAATAATGTTTGTGTTTTGTTAAGTTGAGTTGGGTTATGGCTTGATATCCATAGATGTAGTTTTATTTAAATGTAGAAATTGGTTTTTGGAAAGAAAAGGAATTGGGCATGTTAACTTGGAAAATAAAAGAGTTGATTTTGGAAAGAGGAAGAAACCATGGCGTATTGTAAATGTAGAAATGAACTGTAGGTTGGATTTTGAGACCTTTGAATATTGTTATTATCAAGTGAGCGTTGGATTATCGTATTACGTGTGTTTAAATATTTATGCTTAGAAGTTTTGTCCTTGGTCATCAGTGGAGGATGACATTGTGATGTTGAATTGATTATGTGTATGTAGTACACTCGGATTATTTATGTTTGTTGAATTATGTGATGGTTGGAATTGTGTATGCATTGAGAATAAGGAGTACCATTACCTTTCGGCTAAGCGCTGGAGAATTGGTTGCGTTGAGAATATGGGGTGCAGTGCCTTGACTAACGCTTGAAGAACTTCTTGCGAGGTACAGTTACCTTCCAGCGGGTATCTAGTGAATTGACGTGAGTATTGGAAAGGTGTATCCTTGGCTTATCATGCTTAAGGTTGGTAGAGCGTTGTTGGGTTTCTCATTATCATCTCGGTTCTATTTATGCGTATCATGCATGGTGATGATAAATTGAACATTTCTGAGAAAAAAATGCAAGATTGGGAATAGCCTAAAAATGTTTTTGAAATTCGGAGTTTCCTAGGGTTGGCCTGGTATTATTGTCATTTCGTGAGGGATCTCTTTAAACTAGCCGCACCATTGATCAGGTTGACAAGGAAGGGTGTCAAATTTGTATGGAATGAGACTTATAAGAAGTCATTCCAAGAACTTAAGATTAGGTTGACCACCACATCGGTTTTGATAATTTCGGAAAGGGGCTTGGGTTATACCGTTTATTGTGATGCATCTCGGGATGTACTTGGTTGTGTATTGATGGAAGAAAGGAAGGTTGTGGCCTATGGTTCACGACAATTGAAAACTCATGAGAAGAACTACCCTACCCATGATTTAGATTTAGCGGCGGTAATTATTGCTTTAAAGATTTGGAGGCATTATTTGTATGGTGAAAAGTTTGATGTTTTCTCCAATCCTAAGAGTCTAAAATACTTGTTTTCCCAAAAACGATTTGAATTTATGCCAATAGAGATGGATAGAATTTATAGAAGCTTATGAGTTTGATTTGCATTATCATCCGAGGAAGGCCAATGTTGTGGCCGATGCTTTGAGTTTGAAATCTATGAGTAGTGTAGTAAGTGTGGCCATTCGGAAATGAGATATGACAGGTGACATCAACGAGTTTGATTTGTAGCTGGGCAAGCCTAGCGAGGATGCTACCTTATTTACTTTCATTGCTCAACCTACCTTGATTAGCAGAGTCATAGAGGCACAACAGGTTGGCCATGAGGTGAAGATAATCCGAGATAGGATCTCCAACGGGAAGGAAGAGAAGGGTTTGAACATCCACTCAGATTTGAGTATGAGGTATCTAGACCATTTGTTTGTGCCAGAATCTTGTAGAGATGAGGTAGAATTTCATCACTCACGCCTTGTGGTACATCCGAGAGGCACTAAAATGTATCATGATCTTAATCGTCAGTTTTGGTGGAGGGGTATGAAATAAGACATCGCCTTATTTGTTTTGAAATGCCTTACTTGCCAGCAAGTGAAGCCCAAGCACAAAAAGCCAACGGGTTTGCTACAACCCTTACCTATTGCCGAGTGGAAATGGGAGCATGTTACCATGAATTTTGTAGTTAGGCTTTCTAGAACACAATGGGGTAATGATGTCGTTTGGGTGATTGTTGATAGGTTGACTGAGTCCACGCACTTTATTCTGATGCGCATTGGCGACTCAATTGATTATTTGGAAGAGTTGTACATTAGAGAGATAGTTTGACTTCATGGGGCCCCTATGACCATTGTTTCGAATAGAGATCCTCTTTTCATTGCTTGATTGTCGCAAAGCCTTCAAGAGGCGTTGGGAACTAAATTGACCCTTAACACCACTTATCATCCTCAGACTGATAGGCAGTCAAAGCATACCATTTAGATTTTGGAGGACATGCTTAGAGCTTCTGTCCTTGAGTTCAAGAGGTCTTGGAAGAGACACATACCATTGATTGAGTTCCCTCATAACAATAGTTATTAGGGTAGTATCAGGATGTCACTGTTCAAGGCCTTATATGGCCGAACTTGTAGATCATCAGTTTATTGGGCCGAAGTGGGTGATGCGCCAATCTTGGGCCCAGAGATTGTTAGAGAGACGACCAAGAAAATTACTCTCATTCGAAAAAGGTTAGCTACGACTTAAAATCAACAGAAGAGTTATGCTGATAAGAGAGGGCGACTTCTATCTTTAGAGGTTGGTGACCATGTGTTTCTTAAGATCTCGCCGAGACGGGGTTTGATGAGATTTGGTAAGAGTGGAAAATTGTCTCCAAGGTTTATTTGACCTTTTCAGATTTTAGATCGGATTAGGGAAATGGCTTATCGTTTGGCCTTACTGCCACAACTTTCTGGGGTTCACAATGTGTTCCATGTATCTATGCTTAGGAAGTACGAACCCGATCATTCACATGTACTTGATTAGGTTGACTTGGAGGTAGATGAGGATGCCTTATCTGAAAGCGACAGTTCAAATTTTGGATGTCTGAGAACAAGAGTTGAGGGGAAAGATTATACTGTTAGCGAAAGTGTTGTGGAGACACCATGGGGTTGAGGAAGCAACTTGGAATGAGAGGTGGAAGTTCACTTCAAGTATTCAAATTTATTTAAGAATGCTTAGTTTGTTCTAGATTGTGATTTTCTCTTGTGTTTGAGAATAAATCGTTGGAATTGTAAACCACTTTTTGTTATGATTGTTGTTGTCTTTTTAAGCATGAGAACTATTGTAAAATTGTTATAATTATTGTTGAACTTATGCTTATGATTATCGTAATTGTGGTTGTTGGTATTGTGGCCTCGGCCCATTTAAAATTTTGATGATGGTAGTGAAACATTGTTGAGATTGAGATCTCCATACTATAATTAATTTGTTGTTATTTTGGATTCATTATTGTCATTGTGGTTGTTACCACTTGGAGCCTTTTGTTGTTGTATTGTCCTTGTTCTTTGGATGTGGTTGGTGAGAGGTGTGACCAAATTTGAGGGGTGAAATTTCCTCAGGGGGGAGATTGTGATGTCTCGGGTGTTGGACTTGACTAGTATTGAGTAGTAAGTTAGTGTGCATTACTTTCGGTGTTTTGTTTATCGTATTGCGTAGTTAAGATTTCTTTTCTACTCTTACATAAGCTCTATTAACTCTTTCAGGTTAATTTTTTTTCGGATTTTGGGCATTGGAACTGGTTTTGGAGTACAAAAGTCAAATTCTGAGTTTCTGGGCAAAACCGCTAGTGCGGATTCTCATAGAGGTTTCTGGGTTTTCTGGACAGAAAATCGCTTGTGCGGATTTTGTATTCTGCTCGAGCGTATTTTGGGAAATTTTTTGGGTTCTTCTCTAGAGCAAACTGCCCATAGAGGCATCAGAATCCGCTCATGCAGATTTCGACACGTCTGTCTCAAATTTTGTGCTCTTTGCCTCAAAACTGATGCCAAAAACGTGTTAGACACACTTTTTCACCTCCCTCTCTCTATATATATACTCATATTTTCTCTCCCTTCCCTCTACAAACACACCCAAATCCAAACTTCTCTCTAAGATTTAGCAAAAATCTTCAAGAATTCAAGGGGGGTTTTTACACCAAATCGAGGGCGACGGGGGCTACCTTTAAACTGGTTGAATCGAGTTTTCATCAACGTTGAACTTTAGGATTTTCATCTCCTTCATCTTCTTAGCTTGAGGTAGGGATTATCTTTGAGTTATAAATATGTTTTTGCAAGTCTAAAATTGTTTGGAGTATTTCTTCATGTTTGGATCATGATTTTGGGTTCATGAACCCTAGATGATATTGAAGTAGATTTGCTCTATTTTTTATATTTTAAAAAAAAAAAAACGTTTTTGAGAATATGCGCTATGTTCTATAGTCTTTGGTGTTATTAATGAAAGAATCCTTTAAAAAATGGAACACAAATCTAGTTTTGGTGAAAACTCTAGAATTTGGGGGGTTTTGGAGAAAAGTTGAGGCATTGTGAAATTTATGCTTGGTGAATTGTTAGGTAAAGAAATGATAGAGAAATTTTTATAATTGTATCAAATGAGGAATTTCATTGAGGACATGAGAATTATTGATTTTAAAACTTATTGTTGGTTTGTCTTGGAAAACCAAGTTTAGAAAATGATGTATAACATGTGGAGAATACATGAATGTTGATATTGTTATATTATCTCTTGGAATTATATTTTGATGTATATTGATAAGAGATGTGAGAATTTGATCACAATGAAAGATTGTGTGGTGGGATTGGAGATGGAACTATATTGATGAATTGTTATATTTTGCATTGTCATTCCATTTAATCATTGTCATAATTGATTTTGAACCTTACATTGGAAAGCTATTGCCTTGAGAAAAAAATTGTTTTGTGAAACAAGATCTTTTTATTTGTTTTAGGATAAATCGTTGATAAGTCCGGATAGGGGTATAGTTGATATTAATTAAGTTGGCACAGTGTCCATAGGAAAGACCAAAAACACTTGCGAAGAAGGTACTACATGCCTTCTGGTTAACCGGTAAAGTGAAGAGTGATAGTGCTTGTCATGCTTACTTGGAGACACCAGCCACTACAAATTAGCATTTTGCCGACTAAAATTTGGTCATAAATTCCATTTTTAGTCGGCAAAAGTTATCCGCGACTAATTTTTTTGGTCGCCGCTTTGGTCGCCAATTGAGGGTCGCGGAAAGTAATTAGCGACTAAAAAATTTTTTAGTCGCAAAAAAGTTATATTTGTTGACTAAATTTTTGGTCGCTAAATATATAATTACTGCGACTAATCCATTTAGTAGCTAAAACACTTTAGTCGCGAAAAGTCATATTTTCTTGACCAAACATGTTAGTCGCCAATTCGCACATTCAACGACCAAATAGTTTGGTCGGCAATTGTCGCCCATTTCCACGACCAACTAATTTGGTCACCAATTGTCACATTCATGACCAAAAATTTGATCGACAATACATTCCACGACCAAAAGGATTGGTCGAATATTCACTACAAGAAATCGCATTTTTGGTGATTAAAAATTTGGTTGGCAAAAGTCAATTTTTAGTCGGCAAAAGCTATTCGCAACCAATTTTTTTGGTCGCCACCTTGCTCGCCAATTGAGGGTCGGCAAAAGTAATTAGCGACCAACACTTTTGTTAGTCGGGAAAAAGTTAAATTTGCCGACTAAATTTTTGATCGTTAAATATATCATTACTGCGACTAATCCATTTAGTCGCTAAAACACTTTAGTCGCGAAAAGTGACATATTTCCGACCAAACATGTTAGTCGCCAATTGCCACATTCCACGACCAAAAAGTTTGGTCGCCAATTGTCACATTCCACGACCAAAAGGTTTGGTCGCCAATTATCACATTCCATGACTAAAAAGTTTGGTCGCCAATTGTGACATTCCACGACCAAAAGTTTTGGTCGCCAATTGTGACATTCTAGGACCAAAAAGTTTTGGTTGCCAAAAGGCATGTTTGCGCCAACATGCAATAAAAGAAACCTGTAATTCATAATAATCTATCCAATCTATTCAATACAATCTGTAATTTACAATAATCAATCAAACCAACAATTCCACGACTAAATTATTTTAGTTGCCAAAACTATCTATACCACGACTAAAATATTTTTTAGTCGCTGAAATTAAATTTTTGCCTACCAAAATTTTGGTAGACAAAGACAAAAAGTAAAATTTTACTTTGCATTCAGCGACTAACTTAGTTTAGTTGCCAAAACTATCCATCTGATGACTAAAATATTTTTTAGTCGTTGAAATTAAATTTTGTAGACCAAAATTTTGGTGCCAAAGATAAAAAGTAAATTTTTATTTTTGTTTGACAACTAAATTATTTTAGTTGCCAAAACTATATATACAATGACCAAAATATTTTTTAGTCATTTGAAATTAAATTTTGCCGACCAAACTTTTGGTCGCCAAAGATAAAAAATAAATTTTTATTTTTCATTCAACGACTAAATTATTTTAATTGCCAAAACTATCTATACCGCGACTAAAAAATTTTTTAGTCACCTAAATTAAATTTTTGCTGACCAAAATTTTGGTCGCCAAAGATAAAAAGTAAATTTTTATTTTTCATTCAGCGATTAAATTACTTTAGTTGCCAAAACTATCTATACAACGACTAAAATATTTTCAGTCGCTGAAATTAAATTTTTGCAGACCAAAATTTTGGTCGCCAAAGACAAAAAGTAAATTTTTATTTTTCTTTCAACGACTAAATTATTTTAGTTGCCAAAACTATATATACAGCGACGAAAATATTTTTAGTCGCTGAAATTAAATTTTTGCCGACCAAACTTTTGGTTGCCAAAGATAAAAAGTGAATTTTTATTTTTCATTCAGCGACTAAATTTTTTGAGTTGCCAAAACTATTTATACAGCGACTAAAATATTTTTTAGTCGATGAAATTAAATTTTTGCCGACCAAAATTTTGGTCACCAAAGATAAAAAGTAAATTTTTATTTTTCATTCAACGACTAAATTACTTTAGTTGCCAAAACTATCTATACAGCGACTAAAATATTTTTTAGTCGCTGAAATTAAATTTTTGCCGACCAAAATTTTGGTTGCCAAAGATAAAAAGTAAATTTTTATTTTTCATTCAGCGACTAAATTACTTTAGTTGGCAAAACTATCTATAGTGCGACCAAATTATTTTTTAGACGCTAAAATTAAATTTTTTGAGACCAAAATTTTGGTGCCAAAGATAAAAAGTAAATTTTATTTTTCTTTTAGCGACTAAATTATTTTAGTTGCCAAAACTATCTATCTGATGACTAAAATATTTTTTAGTCGCTAAAATTAAATTTTTGCCGACCAAAATTTTGGTCACCAAACAGAAAAGGTAAATTTTTGTTTTTCTTTCAGCGACTAAATTATTTTAGTTGCCAAAACTATATATACAGCGACCAAAATATTTTTTGGTCGCCAAAGATTAAAAGTAAATTTTTATTTTTCTTTCAAAGAACTAAATTATTTTAGTTGCCAAAACTATCTATCTGTTGACCAAAATATTTTTTAGTTCTTTGAAATTAAATTTTGCCGACCAAAATTTTGGTGCCAAAGATAAAAAGTAAATTTTATTTTTCTTTTTGACTAAATTATTTTAGTTGCCAAAACTATATATACAATGACTAAAATATTTTTTAGTTGCCAATTGTGTGGCAAATTTAGCGACTAAATTTTTTTTAGTTGCCAAAATTTAATATATCCCGACTAAAAAAAATTAGTAGCTAAATATTGTACTTTTACCGACTAACATAATTTTTGGTCGCCAATTCCACAACTTTTGGCAACCAAAATATTTTTAGTCGGCAAAAGTGGTCGCCAAAAGTGCATTTTCTTGTAGTGAACCTAGGATTACTTGTGTTGTATTTACCACCCCTTGAAACATAATTAAAGCCGATGTACCATTTTTGACATAACCAAAAAGTAAGAAGTTGGTAAAGACTTTTTTGATTAATAATTAAAATAATATATCATGAGTTATAACCAAGTCATAATTTGTATATTATAAAATTTTTCGTTTTTATTTTTTCTCAAAAAAAAATATTTTGATACTTGTGGAATTCATAATTTTTATTGGTAAATTTGATTAACACAAATGAGAATTTGATTTTAGATTGATAATACACTTTTTTCTTTTTCTTTTTCTTTTTTAAACTTTGATTGAAATTTTTTTTATGAGCTTATTTTACATAAGATCATACACACTGAGAAAATCTTTGATCAGCCATTAACAAGTGCCTTTGAAGTATTATAAATAAGATTAAAAAATTAAGAGATTGCTTGGAAACATAAAAAAGTCGACTTTTGTTTTTTTTTTTTTAAATGTCAAAAAACAATTAACCCATTTATCAACAGTTAAAAAAATTAAATGTCACATCAAATTTTTTACTCAAAAAAAAAAAATATTTCTTTTGGCAATTTACCAAATGCATTAAACTAAAAAAATAAAAAAAAAAATCACTTAAAAGAACCATCATAAATGCCCACTTCAATTAAAATCGCTAGTATTTTTTTACATATTTTTAATACATAATTTACCTTAATCCCAATGTTAACCGATACTCTAAAAGCACTCTTAGCATTTGCCTATTGTAAAAGGTTATAAGATTTTAGAAAGGAATAGAGAAGGCAATCACTTGGATTTGCCGACTTGCACTTTTAGCAGTAAGCAGTGTGCGAGTTGAACAGGTCAAGGTTGTCATTTTCAAACACCATGTGACCAAAGAAAAGTAACCAAAAATTTCACATATCTTTGAGTTGGACAGTTATGGTCCCCACTAGTCCGTACCCACCCACCCACCATTTGAGAAGGTGCATGTTCTTTTTTCTCAATCACCATCCACTAGCTATATTCCATCACTGTGGGAAGCTTCCTCTGATTGTGCCGCCTATGATGCGGTTCATAACAGTATAACAAAAATTAGGAAATAATAATAATAATTAGGAAATAATAATAATAATAATAAGAAAAATGTGTGAGAGTTCGAATCGTGAGAGCTCGAATCCGAATGTCAAAATGACATCGTTTTAGCAATTTTTTTTTCTCATTTATATCTGAACACACAAGGGGAGGCCAAGAGAGAGAGAGAGGAGAGGAGAGAGGCGGAAGCAGAGAGGCGGCAGTGATGGCGGGCGGGCGGCAGTGATGGAGGTCTTGAGGATGCGATTTCAGACTCTGTTTTCTCTCTTTTTTTTTCTAAAGATGAGGATGATGTGTTGATGATGGTGATGTTGATGAAGATGTTGTTGTTGTTGATGATGATGTGTTGATGAAGATTTTGTTGTTGATTTTTTTTTTTTTTTTTTTTTCTAGTAGATCCAAATCTGTGAGTGGGTTTGATTTTTGTGTTTGATTGGGTTTGATTTTTGGGTGGGTGGGTTTGATTTTGATTTTGATTTCAGTTTTGTGATGGGTTTCAATTTTGTGGTTGAATCAATTTTGTGGTTGAAGGAAAGTGAGTTTGCTTCAACTAAGAGTAGTGGTGCTATGCCAGTTTTTAGGGAAAGAAAGTAGAGGAAGAAGAAGATGAGGTTCTGTTTGTCAATGTTCACAAATGTTTGAGACAGAAGGTGAAGGGGGAAAAAAAAATATTGGCTGATGATGATGTGATGAAGAAGATGATGTTGATGATGATGATAATGTTCACCAGCGATCTTGTTCTTCTTCTCCCCTCTCCTCTTCTTCTTCCTCTTCACAGTCTTCTTCTTCTTCAGACAAACAAGAAAGAAAAAAGAAAGAAAAAAAATCCCAAAATGACGTCGCTGTTGGGATTTCGGGCCATTCGAGTCGTTGATAATTTGAGCTATGTAACGGAGTTGTAATAATAATAATAATAAATAATAGTACAACATTCACATAATTTTTCTTTTTCACAATTTCTCGGATGAGGTGTGAAAACAAAACACATGTAAGGAGAGTTTTGAGAGAACATTAGAGTATGAGTCAACTTTTCAAATTTTACTTGTCACGCCATTTGGAGAGATTTGAGAGAAGAAATTGTGTGAATGAATTATTTCTCAATATATATATATATATATATTTAATTTGAGCATTGTAACAAAATAAACCTTGAATTCTTAATTTTATCAATTCAAACCTTAATCTTTAATTTGTTTTCAATATGAGGTATCTATTTATTTTTATTAAGTAAAACTGATGAAAAATTGATATTTTAATCATTAAACTTAATGAAAATGGTATTTTAAATATTTTTCATACACCTAAAATACTCATTTTCTCTCAATTTTATTTAACGAAAATAGACAAATGATTTAAACTGAAAACAAATTAGAAAATTAGGGTTTAAATTGATAAAATTAAAAATTCAAACTTTATTTTGTTACAAACCTCAAGAGTTCTTTTTTTATTTTTTTCCCCTTAAAATTATTATTACCATTATATGCATATACAAAATAAAAGTATATTATTATATTAGGATTTGGGTTTGTGCCAAAAGTGTTAGTAATATATAATTAAATATTTTTATGACATATGACTATCAATGTATCATTTTTTTTTATATCTAATTTTGGACATAAGTTAATTTTTGAAGTAAATTTTTAAAAAAAAATTAAAATATGAAGGTCAAAATAAGAAATTTTTTTTTTTAAAGATTAAAATAAAAAATAGTCAAATACAAAGGGAGCAAAATGTAATTTATCCTTATAACATTTACCTGTTATAGTCACAATGGAAGGTTGTAATAGTCTCCCATATAAAATAGAGTTTAGCGAGATAATATATTGTCAAATTCTCATTCATTTTTTATGTGGAAAGGTTGATTCTTTCAACTTGTGCTTTGACCATAACCACTTTCAACGATACATGCAGGTATGGGAGGTGATCATACCACAATATGGTAGACCTTCTCACACCAAATCATAACTTATATGCCTGGTGATGTATAAACCCTTCCCGCTCGAAAGAGAAAATCTAGAAAGTGTGGAAGAATTTGAATTTGAACTTTTGTATCACAATGGTTCATTGAAAAGTAGTGTCCATTAACTTTATGAAATAAGTCCAAACAGTTGCAATGGTTATAAAGGACACCGTGAGGCATATATATATATATACATGGTTGTAAACATGGCACAAAGCACTTGAATGCCAATTTTCATATTTCATAAATAGTATATATAATTACTAAATAAAAGGTTCTTTTTTTAACATACAAAGCATAAAACCATAACGTCAGTTTCTTAAGTATGTTAGCAGATCAGGTTGAGTCAGGTGACCTCTCATCCACTATCCGTCCAAACTTAGACAGATTGGGGTTTTGATTATATTGATATTATTGCATAAAATTAGGGAAATTCGCAAATGATCATTAAACTTTCAAATTGTTTTCCTTGTGGTGTTCCATCGCTTGTGAATTTGAGAAATCTATTCTTTAGACGAGAAATTTCCAAATTTTCTGAAACCCTATAATTTGTAAATTTCGGAATGTAGCTGTGTTGATGAAATTCATTGAATTCTTGGAAAATTATGAGTATTGGATATATTTGAGAATGATGAGATTATGAGATTTTGGAAAATCGTGTTTTATTTTGGAATTGTTGAGAAATGTTGAATTGTACTCTATATATTGCCTATTTTGAAATATTGAGATAGATATAATTGTTTTGGCAATTGGTGGAGGATTGCATTGATTTGTTGTAGAATGATTATGAAATTAGGAAAATTGAAACCATTGCAAATACATGCATGCAATGGAATCTCATGGATTATATTTATCTCTTTTGATGTTGAGAAAACAATTGCATTCGAATTGTTGAGAACTTTGAAAATGTTGAAAAAAGGGAAAAATTCCTTGGTAAATTTGATTAGGAGGTCTAGTTTGGTTTGAGAATTAAGTTCGCCTGATGTCTCTGAAAGTCCTAAAATATGTGCGGAATATGTCTCAGTTTCCTTCAAGTTAATATCTGGTAAAGGTATTTGGTAGTGCTTCAGAGCCTACTTGCAGACATGTACCTAGAGATTGCCAGAGTTGTATTTACTGCCCTATGTTTTGTTGAAATGAAAGCTCATTGAATATTGGTTTATGATTTCCAAAAGTGCATGGCATGATTCTTGGAAAGAAATTCTATATTTTGAGCATGGCACGACATTGCATCTCATAATCATGATATTGTTAAGACTCATGCACTTTATTAAGATTATCTCTGTTGGCCTTTATACTCATCTCTAAGTGGAAACCATTTTCATGTACTGACGGTGTGCCTCCACCAAGATGAAGACGTAGAGGATTTTGGAGTGCAAAGCTCGCTTTTGTTTTCATTTTCTTGTAAAGCCAATGGCTAAATTTGTAATGGGTTGAAACTTACTTTTAGTGAAATAGGGCAAGGCCCTTGGAAATTTTAAGCCTTTAGGGCATATGCTTTTTGTTCTTATTTATTTCTATGTCTTGTAAATTACATGCTATAGATTCAAGCTTTTAGGGTTGTAAATTTATCAATGCATGTAACCATTTTGGGATATTGGTTTGAAATACAACGAAATTGAAGTTCATCTTATTAATGTCTCTGAATGTATATTGAGTTAATGTATAGCTTCTGCATATGTAATCCAACTAATTAATGAAAATGGGTGGTAAATAGGAGATATATTTGTTGAGTTGGGTTTAATAAATTAAGGGTATTACAATCTGCATATTTAAGCAATGAAATTTCACGCGTACATGACAATTCGTTTGATTATTTGCTTTCGGCGAGATGTGAGGTGCGCCTAATAGTTTGTTTTGCAGGTTGAGGAATCGCTCAAGCGAACAAGTGGTCGCTCGAGCGAAGATGAGGGGTTCCCCATATCTCATTTTGTAGGCAGAGATACTGAGAAGCCTCATTCACTGCTCGAGCAGTGAAAAGATCGCTTGAGTGGTTTGTGCGAATTTAACAACTCAAAAGTCACTTTTTAGATCATTTCTTTCACTTTTCCTTTTCTCTCTACTTTCCTCTCTTTCAAATTCTAAAAACCCTAGATTTCTCTCTCTATATATCTCTCATTTCACTAAGATTCAAGCCTAAATCCCTTGCAAGAAGTGGAGTCTACTTGAAGATCTTACTCTTCACTGATTAGATTTATGAAGGATTCTTCCTAAAGTCTGGCTTTCTTGCTCTTTTCTTGAGGTAGGCTTACTTTTAACCTAGTATCTCTTTATTTTGAGGATAATTATTTGGTGTTGTTGGGACCATGATACTTTATTTTAATGATTGAGTATAAATTGAGTTTTATGTTTAACAAAAAGGGATTTTATCCAAATTTTTATCAAAATTTCAAACAAACTTTTATGGATCACGAGTATTGATGTTGAGAACTATCATATACATGAAGAGGTTGTAAAAGCCCCAAATTTATTAAAAACCCTCGTTTTGAATTTGATGAAAAATGATGTTTTGATGGAATTAACTTTCAAATCATGAAATTTAATAAACATTAGACATAAATAAGTGGATAAATAGATTTTTGGAGTACATTATTAATGTATGTTGAATTGGGAATTGTGGATTTGGAAATTGTTAATCAATATACTGTATATTTTACTATTCATCTCGTGTATCCATGAATGCTTGGTTACTTGGAAGGTGGTAAAAAGGGAGAGGTAAATAGTGTATGAGACTGGACAGAGACTCGGTTTTTGAAAATGATGTGTTGTGTTGGTACTTGCGCGGGGAGTTTAGGTGCCCAAATATTATGTCTTGAGCTTATCGCTGGACAAATGTAGGAAAATATTTGTGAGTTTCCATTGGTTCTGCCATATAATAGTCAATAAAAGTGGAAAAACGAATGATTTTTGGTGCCCATCACTCACCGTATTAACAGCTAGCAAATGTGGTAAAAGTTTTGGTTATAAATCTATGTATACGTAGTATGGGGCTCCTACGGGGGATTCATGACATATTTACCACCCCAGTGTTGAGAAAGGTTTTCAAGTGGAAGAAAGATGTATTTTTTTTTCTTGTCCTTTTTAATTTTTGAAAATAAATTTTAAATTGTGCTTTGGATATGAGAATGCCATACGGATGTTCAAGTAATTAGATACTCTGTTAAATGTATCTCTGCTGGGCATATAACTCATTCCTATCTAACATTTTCAGGAATTTGTGATATACCACCGCCTTAGTGAGAAGGAGTAGACCCTTTTGTTTTGATTGGAGCACCGAGGCTCATGGATGTTTAATGTGAAAGCTCCGAGCTTATATGTGAGTCCAGTTTTGTTGTAACAAGGCCATGCCTTAAATTTTTGTAAGCCATTAAGGCAACTTATTTGTATCCTCTAACTTGTTGAACTATGTCATATGAAAGTGTAATTAATTTGATGAACGGAACTGTAAATGGAAATCTTAGTTCAATGAGAAAGAGGACATTTTGGGTTAATGTTATTATGATAATGATAAGATTTTGGTCCAACCATGTTGTAATTAATCCTTTACATCAAATTATTTGGGGACATTACACATTTTGAGAGTAATATATGATTGATCTTGAAGAAAATGTCTATTTCCTTCTTATTTCAAAAATAAATTTTCAACTAAGAAGTCATTTTCTAAAAATGACAATTGAATAAATTATTTTTGGTTAAAAATGGCAAGAATGTGATAGCTTTTATATTTCATGGTTACTGATTGACTATTTTCCAATTTTCATATAATGGGATTTTTAGATAGAACTCATTTGTGTGGAGGTAAAACTAAGTTTTATCAAACTATATGAAGCCTGGTATCAACTAATGCATCAATAGTGTAAAAATGACAGCTCGAAAGTTTGAATAATAATTCAACGAATGAATTTATAAGGCTGACTTTTACAACTTGTTCAAAAATCTCTAAAGGTTTTTTTATCCTTGTCTTCATTTATTTTTAGATTATTTATTTTACTTTTTAAGTTTATCATCTAATAATCATCTTTTCATCAATTGCTTATTTATAGTGATAGATAAATTATCTATAAAACCACTTTAGGTTTTTGTTGTTCTAAAATGTAAATGTTTTTTTATGAAAATTTGTTTTTAATAGAGATATTTATTGTTTTGTATCCTATTATTTTTTATCTGAATTTTCTTGTATAAAAAGTTCTTCTATTTTAGCTTTATCTTTGTTTTTCATTTTTTCAAACTACTAGCAAACTATATTTGGTAAGAAGATCGTTAGTTAATTTTCATTTAGGTTTTTCAAGATAAACATCTCGTTTTTTTTTAAATTGTTAAATTCTGGAGATTTTTTTCAATATAAAGTTTTTCTAATAACTCATGTTTTAGGACATGATAATTGTTTTACATAAGAAGATTAACTGTAATTAATCTAATTACCTAAAAAGAAATTGCATTAATCACTCTATACATAAGCTTATAATTAATATCAAAGTCACTAATACCTTGAGTTTGGACTATTAATTCTAATGCCCAATTAAGATTATAATCATCCAATACTAAGAAATGATTTAGTTTGATAGTGAACTAAATTGATCCATTATACAAATTACTTCAAATTTCTCCTATTAAAGCTTTTTTCCAAAGCTAAATCATCTATTATCCATGACAACACTTAATACTAGATTACAATTTTTGTCTAAAGATATAGGATCTAAACTGACTTTTATTAGTCCTAAATCACTGTAGTCGTATTTTTTATTACTATATTGTCTGATTTTATTCATATCAAACAATGTTAGATGCACGATATTTATTTTTTTTTATATTTATTTATTTATTTATTTTGGTATTACCAACTGAAATTCTTCCTTAAAAAATTTTTATATTTATTTTACTTCAAAGTTTGAAGGTTGAATTTTTATAGATTTCATTAATTTGAATCTTAAGCATTTTTCAATCATGTAACAAAAATTTTATTCTTCAATTTCACTTTCTCTTGTATCAGGAAAATGGATCATTTCATTTTTACCATTTGAGTTTATTTTCATCAAGAAAATAGTTATTGTTAAAGTTTCTTCTAAGTTTTGTTCATCCTCTTCATCAGAACTATATTCAATTCTAACAAGAGTTCTACTACTTCATTGTCAAATTCTATTTTATATCCCGATATTGGTCTGTATTTCTCTTCAGAAAATAATAGTTATTTAACATGTTCTCTTTGTTTATTATGATATATCTATTTGCAAAGTGTCTCTTGTCCCATAAAAGCAAGATTTACATTCTTCAGAGGATTTTTTTTTTTTCTAGACATAGAGGCTTCTTGTTTTTGTGAATTTATTAGATTTCTTTCTAATATGTACCCAATGTTTATATATATATATATATATAAGAATTAATCTTTTTTCACATTTTTTTTTTCTTTTTACCAATGGTTTAGATTTTTATTTTTTATCACAATAATACCTCCCTACTATGGCCCTGTTTGGTAGAACTGTGGGAAAGTGATTATAGTTTATAGCTTAACAGCTTATAACTTAAAACTATGAACATAAGCTAATTTTTGACTTATAAATTAAGCTTCTCCTCCCCCACTCAAAGAATAAGTTGATTTTTGACTTACAAAATGCTATAAGCTGTATTGAGCCCGTTTGGTAGAGCCGTGCGAAAGTGATTATAGCTTATAGTTTAACAGTTTATAGCTTCTAACTGTGAACATAAGCTGATTTTTTACTTATAAATTAAGCTTCTGCTCCCCCACTCAAAGAATAAGTTGATTTTTGACTTACAAAAAGCTATAAGCTATATTATTAAGCTGAATCAAACACATCAAAATAGCTTAAATTAAGTTAAAAGCTGAAATAAGCTGGAAATAAGCCCCACCAAACAGGGCCATTGTTAAGCTGAACTAAACACATCAAAATAGCTTAAATTAAGCTAAAAGCTAAAATAAGTCCTACCAAACAGAGCCTATGCCTTCTATTTTTTAACAACTACAATCCATATATGTTTTTCTTTTTTCTTTTTCTTTTTTTCATATTGTATGTAACTTCTCATACAGATGTTATTCTTCTTTCTAAAGAATTATAAATTGACTATAAATTGTTTTTGCTAGTAAATTGCGTCTCCCAAGTCTAGTTTATAGAATTATTTTTATATTCACTAGCAAAATTTTTGAAATAACATATATCACATATTTGTATTTTAGTTAGATTTGCAATGATATTTTTTTTCTTAAATTGAATTCCCAATTGAGAGTTATTCCACAAAATTCTCTTTTAAGATTATCTAACATAAACATGATACTCTCTTCTACACTCATTAATGCTAATCATTGAGTTCTTATATTATCATTATATGACAGAATATATGGAAATTTTGCAACTTGACTTCTTAGAATAGTTTTTACAAAAGTATTTAAACTTTGTATGTGTATAGCTTGTTCTACTATAACGATTCTCATTGCTTGAACCCCTTATCTATAACCTCCTATATGTTAGTTACATAGTCCAAATCAAGATATATTACTTCTTATGTGTAACATCTGATATGTTAGGTCTAGATAAAAATATATTATGTATTTTGTAACAAGTTAATTTTTTATTTTTTATTTTATTTATTATTATTATTTTTTTTTTTTTGCAACTTTTATAATAATCATATTTCAGGAGTTTCTTATGATTATTGTCTTCCTAAATTTTTTTCTTTTTTGAAAAGTTTTTCATCTTGATCTCCAAAAATATTCATAAAATTTAGATTTCCACGGAAATTGGAATCTCAAAATGCTTTATATATTTTGGATATTTTTATTTTTCTTTCTGATTGGTAGTGTTGTTCCTTTAACATTACCAAATTAATTGAATCTCTTATTAATTTTTTAAATATTTTTTCTTTTTCATACCTATTCATATATTTATTTAAATATTTTTGAATATCATCTAGTGTTAGTTTTTCTAAAGAATTTTTTGGTTCAGAAGTAGTACCAGCCACATCTTTTGCATCTTTTGTAGCTTTTACATTTTGTTCAATGACGATAAAAGTTCCTCATTTTTTATTAAAATTTTTTATTTCTTTTTTTTTTTTTCCTTTTTTGTTGTTAGGGAATTTTCTTTTATTTATTTTAATTTTTTAATATTTGGCCAAAAGTCCCTCATTGATTCCCTTTAAAGTGAAAAGGACAATCCAAACTTTTTAATTTGTAACACCCCACCCACCTGGCGGGGAGAAAAAGCACCTCTTTCATGAAGACAAATAAATTTGTCTTCATTTTTTTACCTCTTTCATGATTACAAAAAAATTTGTTTTCATTTTTTTTTAATATAGATAATCTTACACTTACTAACTACTTTTATATTTCAAATTTTAAAATGATATAAATTTTGATATATATATATATATATTGCTTTTAATAAAATTAATAGTTTTATAATTCTCTTCTCAAGATCTATTAAATAAGATCCATATTGGCTATAAATTTTTTGAAAAATGTTTGGAGGCCCTAATTTTTGTGGCTCAAAATTGTCAAAACGACGTCGTTTTGGCAATTTTGATGTTGTTTTGTACTTAAAACGACGTCGTTTTGACAAATTCGAGCCATTTGAGCCACAAAAATTAGAGCCCTCTACCATTGTTGAAATTTTTTTTAAAAAAAATTCCTTATTTTTTTTTTCCTGTTCAAACTAATGTAAATAATAAAATTTACTTCATTTCACAGTAAATGTGAAACACAATCAAATTTTACTGTTTACATCAATTACAATGTAATTAAAAAATCTAAAATTCCCGAGATATTGATTTGTAATTATATTTCAATTTCAAACAATGAATAACAATCTCAATCAAATAATTAAAGATAAATCGACACAATGACTTAACATGGGAAAAACCACAATTGGAACGCCTTCAATTGTGATAAAAGATTACAGGTCAAAGCCACAAAATAATCCACTAAAGAGATAAAAAAGAATAACACAAGTGTACTCAATTACCTAGCGAATCCATGCCCGAATTGAACCGATCCCAATGTGCTTCTTCCACCACCGTCTTCACCTCGGAATTGTCTTGTCCAAAGTTGAATCCACAACGCTAATATCGAATCTACGACGATGAGCCACTTCGGAATCTACCAAAGTTTCTGGCCCAAATTTTCATGAATCCACTGAAGAACAATTGTCTTTTTTATGAATAAAAAAAAACAAACCAACCCCTTGATGATGTTGATATAAAATTTATGGATCCATTAATCACTCTTAAATTATTAAGGAAACACTCATAAAGCAACCTCAAATATAAAACACTTTTTTTTTTTTTTCCCTTCCTCTTTGAAAATTTGGACGGCTCAAATCCTAAAACGAACAAACAACACACTTTATAGCAAAATGGATCGCGAAGATCGCTCGGGCGCACACTTCACCGCTCGAGCGGTGTGAGTAAAGACAGTGCAAAACATATAGGCAGATCGCTTGAGTATGAATTTTACCGTTCGAGCGGTAAAACTTTCTTCCCAGAAGTTCAGGCGTTCTGCAAAAGTACTGGATGATCTTTTTCTCTGCTCGAGCGCACAAATGATCACTTGAAAAGTCAAACAACTTTGACTACATTTTTTCTTTTTGCTTCGGGGATACTGCCCCTCGACCCCGCCGTGGTACTACCCTGGACCTGCCATTGGATCTTTGCCTCTGGACTCCGTGAGTGGCCAAGCCGACTTGATCCTCGTAGATAGTCAGCAAAGTGGCAATTTGGGTTGGATTCACACCTAAGTACTCATAGCCTCACTAAAATAAAAGAACGAATAAAATTACAACTGAAAAGAATTTTATCAAACGGGATTGCCAATTACAAAAACTTACCAGTAATTTTTTTTTATTAAAGAATTTCATAGTCAATGTGAATCTTGTTTGATAAATCTTGATGAGAATATTCTAAAAATAGTAATTTTATTAAAAATCGACATATAGATCAAAAGTTATATTAATTTAAAATATTAAATTAGTCACTAAGAATTTTTTTGTAATAGTGGTGTGTACTGAGTTCTTCAAGAAAAATTTTATATACTTGTTCTTAATGCATTAATATTTTATTATGAAGGGGTTTTGACCAAATTCTCTAATTTTTTAATACTCATGATAGCATGATTTCTATAAATATTTAAAGTTTTATTACTCACATCCATTAAATTATTTAATATTCATATGATTTCAATGGGGCTGGGCATCCCTCCAGTCCATGATTGGACTGGAAGGTACTGTTAGACTTGTGAGGGTCCATAGGTCCCGTTTTTATAATCTGAACCGTTTAATGTGTAAAATTTGTTGAGTACTATATGCATGTAAAAAAAATTACGTTGATCGGATATCAATAGCTATCTCATCAGATCATATTTCTATCAATCGTTTATTTTTCACTGTCTATTTTTTCTATACAAAACTAATTTGATCACGTAGCTATCAATATCTTATCAGCGTGATTTCTTGTAGCCATATAATATTTAACGAGTTCTACACATTGAACGGTTCGAATTGTCAAAACGGGACCCTTGGTGAATCCCCACTGGCCCAACAGTACCTTCGAATCCGATCACGAACTGAAAGAAAGCCAACCCCATTTCAATTTTATTATTATTTATATGATTGAGATGTATAAAAAAGATTATATATTTATTATATCATACATTAAGTATTGAGAGTCTCATAAGGTCATGAAAGAAGTAATTTAAAATTAAAGTTAAGCTATGAAAATATATTAATTAGGCTAAGATTACTTTATAATTTATGAAACCTAAAAAGATTTTCTCTTTTTTTTTCTTTTTTTTTTTTTTTAACAAGATGATACCTACCTCACTAAATAATTTTCAAAAGTTTCATGAAACTTTAACATTTTGCTAATGCGTTCGTTGCAAGATACATATATTAATTATATCTCCGTATAGTATACCCCCATAGAACACAGTGCCCACCAACCGTTAATGTGTCAGCTTCCGTCACGCTAAACCAACTTGCCTTGTGGGTATTATGCTAAAGAAAAATGCTTTAGAACTCTAATTTTTGAGTTTTAAAAGTAACTTTAATGAGTTAGTAGTGGACTCTACTCACAGTGATGTGATGTGATGTTTTGATTTTGATTTGTTTTTATTTTATTTTTTTTGTTCATTACCATGTCATTAGTACTCTATTAAAGTATTAAAATTAGTGATCTAAATCATTGCTGTATGCTAAAATGAGACATTTAATAAATTTTTGAATTAATTATTTAAAAGTTTTATTTGTAAATGTTATAGTAATTCAGGTTGTATTTAAGATTTTTTTTGAACCAATAAGGTATCGTTTGAAAATATGCTATTTTAGTAATTTTTTGACTTTTTGATTAAAATATGGGGTAAAAAAAGCTAATATGTTTGAGATGACTTTTTAATTTTTTACGAAAAGATGTGCAAAAAATAGAGAGAAAATAAAATTTTTAACTTTTTGGTATAGTTTTTTTTTGTGACTTTTAGACTAAAAAGTGATATTACCAAACGAGGCCTGTATTTAGTAAAACTGAGCATGCTGTCAGTTTTTCTCAATTTTTTAAACTAAGAACATTATTTAATTTTGCATAGTAATATTCCAGATAATTGTTTCACTAATTGATTAAAAAAAAGAGTATGAGATTAAACATTTTTACTCTTTTACTTATTAGTTTGATTCAACTATCTAATAAAACTAATAACATTATCAGTTTGTTCCAGTTTTAAAACTGAAAACATTATCAATTTTTTCATTTTTAAAGTTTTTTTTTTTTTTTTTCTTCAGTTTTGCATATTAATATTCCATCATCATATAGACACAAGATTTTTAATTTTGCACAAAAAAATTCTGTTTTTTCAAAATTTTTTTTTTTAACAAGCATTGCTCATAAATTTTTATTTATTTATTTGAAAGTTGATATTTTAAAATTTTGAAAATCAAAATAAATGTCAAATCATCATGTTTCTTTATAGATGATCATAAATAATGAACAATCATTATTTGAATGGTAATTCCAAATATTAAAAATTTAATGAGATTTGAAGGTCAAAAAATTCTTAGTCAGGACTTAATAAAATATAAGTTCATAAATTAGAATTTATGTGTAAATGCGTCTAAATTTTTTAAGATCTTTGTATATAGAGAAAGCTGGTATTGGCATGACAATGATAGTTGAACAGAATTACAAGAAGATGGGAGAAGAGGAAAAAAATCACCAACACATGGACAGGTGTACAAGTGACACTTGTATCCTCATAGCCTTTTATTTGCACCCTATGTGTGGATAATTTTTTTTTTTCCTTCTCCTACCTGCATCTAGTTCCTCCTTATAGTATTACGTGGTGTCCCAAAAGTATTTGTGTTTGGTAAAGAAGTAATTAAAGAATATAAGGAGTGTAGTGAATTGTGATGACTAAAGAATAAATTTATTCTCATTGAGTGATTGTGAAGACTTACACTAAAATATTGACCAAGAAAATCTGAATTCTTACCACTAAACCAATCACTCAGTGGTGACATGAAATCAAAGCAAGTAATTGCTCAATCTCTTAGGTCATATTATTTTGCAAATAAGAAATTGAATATGATTATTTTATCTTGAGATAAAAGTATATACTTTGTTACCTATAATAACATATTTTATCTTAAAATGAGACAACTTATTCCATGATAAAACTTTCCTTGGAAAATGAATCAAATGCCTTCTTGGAATAAATTATTTTAAACTATAAGTTATCATGTCTTATTCTATCCGCCAACCAAACATGGTTAGAATGAAGTGACATATGTGTGGTAGTTGGGTTAGAGTTGAACCACATAATTAAGCCACAGAGGTTTGGCATCTGGATTTTGCAAAGTCTGGTGTGGACTGGTCTGGACTGGTCTGGTCTGTTCTGGTAATGTTCCACATAATATGCCAAAACTTTGGCAGCATGGAGGTCAATTCAATTCTTTGTATGAGAGAAAGAGAGTGGTCCCTACTGACAGTCCAAAAAGCATAGATGCATGAAATTTCTACCAACTTTCCTCTGTGGGGTCTTCTTCTTCTTCTGTAGTTGAGCCTCTCAGAATGCAAGTGGTGTGCCCATCTAAAAATAAAAATAAAAATAAAAATAAAATAAAATAAAAAAAGAAGGCAAGTTGTGTGTGGGAGTGGTGAAAATGAATTTTTAAAAAAATGCAAGTTGTGTGTGGGAGTGTTTGAAATGTCGTCGTTCTTTTTTCAGTCTCAATGGACCCCGCAATTCCGCCGAACTCACATGCCATGCACAATTTGAAAGATCCACTAGCCTTCTATAATATACTATTCAAAAACAATATACAAATATTCTTTTTTTAATTCATTTTTTAGATTTAATAATATATAAATAATATAATTAGTTGGCAATTAAAAAAGATATGAGACATAGTATTACTTTTAATATCTTAATTAATTACCGCATCGCTGACTTTAAAAATTGAGTTTAATTTTTTTGATCTTAAATAGCAATACTCTGTACTATTTGGTATAGTAAACATAGTTGGTCAAGGGTACTTAAAATCCCTAAATTTTTTTCAGTTGTAATAAGTTTGTTTAGTACAGCTTTTGTGACTTAAAAGTTATCGAAAAGTATAAATCAAAAGTACTCATCCCTCAATTTTGGAATAATTAGTTTTTCAATTTATTTATTTTATTTTTAATTAATAAATTATATATATAAATTATACCAACACCAACTTTTAAAATAAAATATTAAAACAAAATTATGAATAAGCTGTACCAACAACACAAATATATTCACATTCAATGTAATGGGTCGTGAGTGATAGGAAAATTGATGGATGGTTGTGGGTTCTAGAGG
Organism: Camellia lanceoleosa; assembly: GCA_025200525.1. NCBI lineage: Eukaryota > Viridiplantae > Streptophyta > Magnoliopsida > Ericales > Theaceae > Camellia > Camellia lanceoleosa. The sequence continues at coordinate 143,558,603 of CM045770.1, forward strand.
GGAAAAAATATAAATAGATCAAAGATTTTTTAGCCCGAAAACAGGCCAAATCAGATTTTTTTGATGGAAGCCCACATGACATTAACAGCAAAAAAAAAAAAAAGGGGAGAGAATGATTGGACTAAGTTATGATAAAATAAAAAATAAGGGTAAAATCAATAAGGAATTGATTCCTTTTAAATTGTCATCTTAATTTGAGAGTGTTTGCACTTAGTACATTTATTTTGAGACTGATTTCAGTGATTTGAATAATTTACTCTTTAAGATTTGTTGAGTATAATATTCATATAAAAACCCAAAATGATTCAACATTGATAGCTATATATTTGAATCATATTTGTTTTTTTTTTAAATGGACGATAAATATAATTTTAAAAATAGGCATCCATTTTTTGTAATACAAAAATTGATTCAAACATAGAGCTACTAATGCCTGATCGTCTTAATTTTTTGCATGAATATTATACTCAACGAGTTTTAAAAACAAACGGTCTGAATTACTGAAATCGGATCCAAAATAGATATATCAAATCCAAACACTCTCTCACATTGAGATGACCAATAAATGAACCCCAATCAATAATTGAAACTAAAATGTTTAAAACTGATACAAAGAGCGAATTAGTGTATAATTTATCTAAACTTGTTTTTTATTAATGGTCATTCCATTTCTGCCCACTATTTTCTTTCAGTTCACAAACTTAATAAATAAAATTTTAATTACAATTACACCATCAAGCAAAATGATTAACAAGAACATTAGTACATGCTGCATTTCAATTCGTTCAATAGTCCTTATCTGAATCAAGAATTTTTATTATAGGGTTGCTTATTTACTGACATTTTAATTTTTTTTTATAAAAATATGTAAAAATAAATAAAAATAAAGAGATGATATGATAATTTGTAACAAATAAACAAATAAGATACTTATTTAGATTGTTGCCAAAGTATAGTAATTTATATTTGAACCGTAGATTTTGGTTCTGTACAAAGTTTTGCAATCATAAAATTGTGTAAACTAAGAAAATTTGGTGGGTACAATAAAATGAAACCAAACTGAACATAAAGGCACCCTTCTATTATTACTTTTTTTGACAACTATTTATATTTGGCCTCCTACATTTTTATTGAGAGTAACAGTGTCTACAGAATTAGTCTTCTTCTTTTTCTTTTTTTCTTTTTTCTTTTTTGAGAAAATCAACACTCCTTTTTTTTTTCGAAATCCAAGAAGTTGGCTTAATGGTGAAGACTTAGGCTTAGGACGTGCTCTCTCAAATGTCTTAAGTTCAAAACTTCATAAATACGAACAATTTTTTTAAACCAATCCATACGGCACATTTGTGATGATTTTAATTGGGACTCCTACTAGTCAACGAAGGAATTGGTCCCTGGATTAATCAGTCCAACAAATCAAATACTGAGTTGTAAAAAATAAAAATTAAATAAAAGAAAACCTCAACTTACGGGGCCAAATCAGAAGACTTCAAGAAATTTATTATGGGCTAGAGAGAGGACTTGACAGTTAGGAGGTGTCTCCCCCAATCGGGCCCAAATATGTTGTTGTGTCTCACCCAATTAGGCACAAAGGCAATGGTTTCCCAAAGACCCATTTGTTTCAATCCCCTACGAAATGAGAGGGTTCTATTTGCAGGAAAAAAAAACGAAAAAAAAAAAAAAAGAAACTTACTGATAAGTTCCATGTACCAAGTTCAAGACCCAACTAATTTTCAAACAAAACACTTGCACCAATTAGTCTAATACATTTTTAATTGTTACCAAAAAATCCTTTTCTTTTTTTTTTTAATTTACAGACACTGTTCACATCTTACTACCGTCGGACTTCCGTCAAACGGTCGCCGGAGACTCGTCGGAATGTTCAACATCGCCGGAGACTCGTCGGAATGTTTAAAACATGTTATGAAACTGTAAAATTTTACAGTTCTAAAGAATGTTATAAAACTGCAAAATTTTACAGTTTTAAACCATGATTCATTCCAAAGACTAAAAAAAATTTGAATCGCAAATTTTACGTTTTCACTTTTGTAACTAAAACTCAAAAATTACTTGTTCAGAATTCGAAAATTTTCTCATTACAAATCTGTGTGATATCTGTACAAATTTGAGTCATTACAGATCTGTTTCAATAATATTATAGATCTATTTCATCATCAACAACAACAACAATCATAGATCAACAACTATCCCAAAAAAAATCTGTAAATAGAGAGAGAAAGAGAGAGAAATTGACAAAGATATATACACAAATCTGTTCAACCTAAGCATAGATCTGAGGATGAGCGTCTTTTTGTTCTTGTTCTTCATCGTCTTCTTGTTTGATCAGATCTTCGGCGTCAATAATAGATCTGCGTGGTGGAAGCAAAAAACAGAGAGAGAGGGGAAAGGACTTTTGGGTGTACTCAAAAAGTTATGGGATTAAATGGTGTTCACATGTTCCACATGGGACCTGTGGGTAATTTCCCCAAAAAAAGATGTTAATTAAGCCCAATTTTTTAATAGATTTTATTAAATTATTTAAAATTATAATTTACTCTCAATATATTTTATATTTTTTTTTTCAAATTATCTTTCAAGGTACACTCAAATAATAATAATATACAAATCAAAAATCCCAAGTTACATTACTTTGAAAAACTTTTTGAAAAATTCCTACATAGATTTCTCATTACAGTTATTCATTTTGTTCACATCTAAGGAACGACGACACTGACGAAGGAGAACAACAAAACATATGCCTCTATTCATCTCTACCTCGTCATTCTCTTTCAATCTGATAATATTAATATATAATAATATCAAATATATATATATATATATATACACACACATTCATAGATATGATTTATAGACTATTTGGCCAAATGTTGTTTTGGTGGTTTTTTTTTTTTTTTTTTTTTTTTTTTTTGTATATGCGAGATCTTTTTTGTTAGATAAACATTCTCACCTGAAAACTCAAAAGAATAAAATCATAATGCTTAAACCTACAATTCCCAGCAAACCTAATTGAAGCTATGATAAAAACAATCATCCAAATAATCGAAACTTCAATTCTATCTTTTCCCAACTTTTTTTTTTTTTGATAATTTTTTTTATGGCAACTATTACTTTTATCTCAATATTCCATTAAAATTAGCAAGATAAAATGAAATTAATCAGAAACAAATTACTATTAGAGAAATATAAAAGACAAGTTCTATTGTTGAATCTGAAGCTCTAATTGATTGATAAAAAGACCCAAAATAAAAAAATAAATACATAAAAAGAAAACTATAACAACACGATAAGAAACAATGATGTTGATATAATAGTGAGTTTTGGTGGGATGAATTAGAGTGTTGGAGTGAGGATGAAAATGAAGAGAAAATCATTGAAACTTGGGGAAGAAGATGAAGATAGTTGAATATGAACAATACGTATAAGTGGTTTGGGTGTACCATGAGGGAAAAAAAAGAAGAAGAAGTTATTTTAGGATTTAATGTGTATTATCTTTATTTGTAAATTTACAATAGGATATAATAGGAATTAAAATTTTAAAATTTAAGTTGGGTATACTGAGCTATTATTTGGGTGCAAATAGAACCACCTCGAAATGAGAGATCATCCGTGAGAGCGATGAGTCCACATATTCAAAAACACCCTATGGTGATTCTATTTACAAAAAAAAAAAAAAAAAAATATTCAATACGTCTAATTTGTTAGTATTTTCTAATTAGATGTTCATGTGATAAATCCAAATTTAAATTTTCATTTTCCGAAAGTCCACGTGCTAAAACATTATCCATAAGGACAAGCTTTTGCAAAATGACCAAAATACCTATTCCTAAGCATGCATACATAAAACAAGGATCTGTTGACAATGACGTGTGGGAATACGTTGGCCTATTTTTTCAAACTCTCTATTATTTTTTCCTATATGTTTAATTTTATTTTATCTATTTAAATTGTGATATAAATTTGTAGATATATATATAGAGAGAGAGAGAGAGGAGAGAGAGAGAGAAAGGAAAGAGGTATTGATATTTGTTCAATTGGTCTAGAGAGAAGTAAAAACTCTAGAGACAGAGAGAGAAGCAAGGGCTAAGGACTTTAATGCCTCGATTTCCTCTACCACCACTAGGTCATCGTCGGCGAAATCTCACTGTGGCGACACCACATTGTCGTTTACCTCTCCAACGATGGTTTAGGCCACTCATCTTACTTCCCTCATGATTTCTCTCTTCTCTCTCTCTCTCTCTCTCTCTCTCTCTCTCTCTCTCTCTCTCTCTTATTTTTAGAGAAACTCAATAATGGAGGAAGAAATGATAGCAACAATAGAAATGGAGATCTTGAGAGAAATGGAGATCATCCTCATCGCCATCATCTCTTCTTCCATTGTTGAGTTTCTTTAAAAATAAGATAGAGAAAGAGAGGGAGACCTACTGCCTCCCTCGTCATGTCCGTTGTAACGCCCCATATTTAATAATGTTTGATAAACTCGGATTAACTCATTAATATAATCCAATTTCCAATTAATCACGCCCATTACATGTGTATATGACATAAGGCTTCCAACATTCATACAATCATTTAAATCTCTTCACTTGTATTCATTGTACTAAAGATTACAAAATATTCCATATGTACTTATTCATTCAACATCTCCTAAAACATGAATATATAGCATGTGGTGTGTAGACGCCCCATTTTTGACCGTCTTTAAGACTTGGACGTCATCGTTTGAACACCCGATGATTGTGCTCGCTCGTGTTCGTTCTGAGTCCTTGAAGGTCTCTGTTGAGCGCCTTGCCTTCGAGCCTCTCAATTTGTCTGTCTTGTGCTTGGTTGTGGGCCAGGAGCTTGTTGCTTCACTTCTGGATGAGAGGGTGGCTTGCCGGTCATCCCCAATGTCCATCGGCCATGGCTTATGCCTGCTGGCCATCAATGGTGACCGGTCGGCCACACTGATGGCCGGTCAGCCACTAATGATGGCCAACGGCCATTTTTCTCATTTTTTAGATATTTGTTTGCCAGTTGTGCCAGCTGTTGATCACTGATGCTCATCTCCATACACGTGTATGGAGGGATGAATACAAGCTTTTGGCTTGTTTTTCTATATAATTGGGGGTCTCTCCCCCATTTGAGGGGTTACAAAAATTTGTGAGCAAATTTCCTCTCTCTCTCTCTCTAGAATTCTCTCTCTCTCTCTCTCTCTCTATTTTGTACTTGAAAGTGAGAATTCTCTACACTTTTGTTCTAAGACGCTTAGCCAAACACCTTCATCTTGGAGCTGAGGTTCTTGGAGGCTTTGTTTGAGCTTCTAAGGTTGGTTGTAGCTCAGAATTGTGGTTGTTTAAGTGTTGTGCTTCAAAGCAAAAAGGAGAATTCTAGGGAAATGGTCACCGACAGCCACAAACAGTGGCCGACAACCACCTATGGTAGTCAATCGGCCATCAGTGTAAAAGTTGTTCAAAGTGTTCCCGAGGTGGAAGCGTATACCAAATTGGGTGTAATGTTCAGAAAACAAAGCAAAGTGCAAACAGAGGCATCCAAAGGCAAGGCGGTGGATTTTCGGAGGGAAGCCAACCAAGCATGCATGCGTCCCTCGCCCTCGAGGCCATTTAATTGTTTCAATTAGTTAGCATAGCTAATTATTTGATTCAATTGTTGTAATATTTTAATTAGCTTAGCATAGCTAGTTATTCATTGTGTTGTAATAGTTAATTAGCTTAGAATAGTTAATTAGTTGGTTTGTAATTAGGGCTGAGCAAGGAATCCGTGAAATCCCTAATCCGATCCAGTCCAGTCCAATTCAGTAGGTTTGGATTGGTTTTTTAAATCTGTAGTTCGATTCTGGATTGAAAAATTAAAATCCGTAATTCACGGATTGGTTCCGGGTTGGAACCGATCCGAACCGTATACAAATAGTCTATATTTTTATTATACACCCTCCTGCATAATATCTTCTCTTATTTCATATAAAACTTAAATCCAAACCTAAACTTGCATAGTATCTTCTTTTATTACTTTTGTTTGCTAGTTTTTAGTGTTAATTTGTAATGGTCTAAATACTTATGGTGAAACTAGTTTTCTTATGGTTGTTTAAATTTTAGAACAGTTTGTCGCTATTATAAAAAGACATGTTGCTATTGTGAAACTAATATAGTGCTATATTTATATTTTTATGAAATTAAAGTGTTATATATATATATTTTTATTTAATTATGTAAATTCGTGGTCCTAAACCGATCCAATCCGTGTTTAAATGGATTGGTTCGGATTGGTTCCACGATTTAAACGGATTGGATTGGTTCCAATTTTTCAAGATCCGTAGATAACGGATTGGTCCTGATTTTACTCCAATCCGATCCAATTCGGCCCATGCTCACCCCTATTTGTAATAATTAGCTTAGCTTAGAGTAGCTTAGCTTATTTATTCGGACCCTCATTCGCGAGGGTACAATGTTATAATAAGCGTGTGTATGTATGCATGTCTTCCAACCTCACGTCTTTCTCCCTTTTACTTAACCGCTTTCGATGGTTAGTTTAGTGCACGTTTTGATTAGCATACCTTGTGCTTGCATGTTTGCATCATTCATTGTCTTGCATGCATCGAGGCTCGGCGCATCATTCAAACTGCATCGTATTTCAATACTTATTTGAATACGTGTTTCAAAGCATGTTATCAAATTGTTGCATTCATATGCCATCTTAGATAGCCGAGCCTATTAGTTGTATATTGCATGTGTTGCATTAAGCATTTTGTATAGTTAGGATCATGCATTCTTTCTAACTAGCTTTTGTTTTGGCTCGGAGTACTCGGTAAACTTTTACGCTTTAGCATACTTGCATGAGTGTGAGTGTTGCCATGATAGCATGCTTGCCATGAGGCTCTTTGCTTAAGTGCTAAACTGCATGAGTGTCTGTGGGTGAAGGCTTGGTTGCTTGAATTGGAACAATTCGATAAATGTGTGTTTTAAGCCCACTTTGCGAAGTGGCAAATAATCATGTTTTAAGCCCACCTGAGGGTGGCAAATCCGTGTTTTAGCCTACTTGAGAGTGGCACCTTCAAACCATTTTCGAAAACAAACATGAGTTGTTTTGTTCCAATTCTCACGATTTAGTCTATACTTGTATGTGTGCGTCACATAGTAAAGTTAGACCAATAATCAGAATAAAAACACATGAGGTTTATAAAACAACATATCATGTTAGTAGAGGCCGATCCTTTGATCGGGCGAGTGGGGGGTGCTCATGTCATGACCTTCCCCTCTCGTACCCAAGTTCTCGAGCCGAGGCAACTTTGGTGATGACGGACACGTGGTCTTTGGCACGAGTCAGGGTTTCTTAAATTTGCCAAAAATAAAATATTCAGACTCTGTAATCTGGCAAAGTAGTCCAGTTTTAGCATTATTTGATTTAAAATCTGATTTTCTAAAATAATTTGCCGGATTTGACTCTTTGGTGTTTATCAGTCTCACATTGCACTTTGTGAGATTAGATTCAAGACCATGATAGAAGTCCGAACTGCAGGACCAATTCGAGCATCTTCGACAAGGGGCGCGCGAAGAAAGTCGAGTCTACAGTTTCTGATGACTCTGCTGGGGATTTAGAGAACTTGACTCGAACTCATGATATGTTGTTTTATCTACATTTATGTGTTTCTTTGCATTGCATTTGCATAGGTGCGCCTAAGTCATAGTGTTTGCCATCTGCTATTCTTGAACGGTTTGCCAGAGGCTTGCTTGGGAAAGCGTGCCATAAGGCTGACCGGTTGCAGGCTCTGCCACAATGGGAACACAAACCTTGGATCTGGACTACCGTTGTACCATTTGATCCTTCTTTCACTTCTCGGTGTTAGGAGCGAGAGGTATATTAGGTGGTCTTGCTGAGGCACCCTTTTTTGACCAATTAACTTAGTTGTATATCGGAAGCCATAGAGACTGTTCCAAACTAGGACAGGTTGCTCACCCGAATGCAGGATTGTTTGAAACTGCATGCGTGCGTAGTGAAATCCTAGCTCCTAACGAAACTAGGACAGGGAAACCCTACCCCCACCATAGGGGTATTTTGGCTCTCTCTTGCTTGATATGTGCTTTTAGGGTGTGTCTCTACAGGAATGTATGTATCAGTTGCAAGTCCGGCATCGCTTGAGGATATCAATTTTGAGGTAGAAAATTTGGGGACAGAAATCAGTATTCCAGCTTATGATTTCAATTGTGTGTTGTCTCTATCTAAGTCGAGGTGCTGTGCATTTGCTGATTGTTGTTTCCTTTTTGCTGTATTTTTCTTTTTGCAAGGTAGTATTGCACAATTGCTTCCGATGAGGCAGATACCCCCCGAGCACTCTGGACCGGAGTAAGGCGGCTTTATCGATCCGGGATCTTGTGAGAAGACGACAAGTGTTTGCTTCGCTACCCCCGGTTATGAGACAGATGAGAGTCAGGAATAATTCATCGGTTCGGTAGTTACCTTCCTTCATCGAGGCCCAGTTTTCTGTTTCCACCTCAGAAAGGGAATATACACCGGTTCTCATAGATCAGCACCCCTCAGACAGTATGGAGGATATGATGCGTCAACTCCAACAAACTATCGAGGCCATGCAATGACGCCACTCACTGCGAAGTTATCGCCGCCAAACAGAGGTTGTAGCCCAACAGGCTGAAGTAATTGTTAGGCTTCAACAGTAATAGCAACAACAACCACAACAAGCAGTAGCTTCCACTTCCCATCCACCCCCAGCTAGGGTTCCAATGCCCGGGGATACCGCTAATGTCTAGGAGAATACGGACATTCCAAAGAAGGCCCCCCACTGCACTTCCAAAGCACCTACTACCCAACGGACACACCGTTCGAGTTTGAGATCAATCCTACCACCTTGAAAGTAAGAAACCTTGAGAAGCTTTTCAAACGAGCTCAGGGAGTCAACTCGATCCCAGATATAGAGGACGGCTACACAGATTCGGCGGTGACATTGCTGGATAGGTTTAAAATGCCTCACATAGACCGCTTCGACGGTTCGGGTGATCCCATAGTCCACTTGTGGCTGTTTTCAGATATTCTGCGACCAATGGGCTTGACTAGACTGCAAAAGCTATCCCTCTTTGGTCGAACCCTGTCGAGTATTGTGGCCATCTGGTATGCTAAACTGGAGGATTTAGTGAAGAGGAGTTAGGAAGAGATGGCCGAGGCCTTCATTGCCCAATATTCTTATAACACTCAAATCGAGGTCACAACTTGTGATCTCAAGGCAACTCGACAAGAGCCGAATGAGGGCTTCTCCAACTTCGTCACTCGATGGAGGGCCAAGGCCTCCATGATGACCACCAGGCTAGCTGAGAAAGACCAGATAAGAATGGTCGTTCTTAATCTGCAACCGAAGCTGCTGCAGAAGATGATTGTCTTACCCCTCCCTACCTTTGCTGATCTTCATGAGATAGGGAAACAGATAGGGGTGTCCGCGGTTCAGTTTGGACCTGCCTGCATCTATGCTGTTTGGGAAAAAGTCAACCCGCAACCGCCCACAATGCGGTTTGCGGTTTGTGCGGATAGGGTTCGCAGATGTGCGGGCGATTTGCGGATTGAACTTTTTTTTGAAAAATTTATTTTTAAACTTTTTTTTTTTCTCCCATTTTGTCAATCTTTATTTTGGACCTTTTTCCTCATATTTTCTAAAATGCTCCAATATTAATATTTAATGAATTAAAACTTATAAAATAAAAAACACAACAAATTCAATTCGTAACCTAAACAAATCATTCAAAATCTACATTTATCATTAACTTGCATTCATCCTACATTCATCCTACATTCATCATTCATAACCCAAATAAAAAAATCCTACATTGAAAATTCAACATTCATCATTCCTAACCCACCCTCCCGAAAAAAAAAAAAAAAAAAAAAAAAAAAATCATTAACTTACATTCATCCAAAATGCAAAAAAAAATAAAAATTCATTAACTTACATTCATCCAAAACCAAAACGCAATTAAAAAAAAAAAAAAAATTGTTGTCAAACTTCATTCAATACAAACCCATGAAATAAAATTAAAATATTTCTAAGATATCAAACTTCATCTTCATGAATCACATCCAATTCAACTTTCACAAATTCCAATTCTAATTCCAATTCTAATTCCATGCATTTGGTTGATGAACCATACACAAAAACAAATTGAAAAAATATAAACTTTAATCTTCAATTATAGTAAGAAATGAAAAGATAAACAAATGTTTATATATTGCATCTCAATATAGTAAGAAAATGTGCTGAGTATATGAAAAAATTACCAATGAGCAAATGGATATTAGACATCAATTATAGCATCAACATTACAGGTTGAAGTTGAAGATGAGCTTGACTCCAAAGTACCTAATTAGAAGTCAACAAGAGAAGATTAATAAAACTTACATTAAAAAATGAATAATACAAATAAAAATAAAGATAAATAAATTCTCATTTACCGGAGTCATATTGCTTAAATCCTCACTCACCTCATCTATTTTGCAGTATAATACATCCCCTTTTAGAGGTATAAATTTTTCTCATCACAAATTTCCACCTGGTTAGATCTGGAAATTTCATTAGATTTTTCTCAAATCTCCAGAGATCATTGTTTTTCTTGCTCAGTGATGAGAAGTCGAGCATTTTATTATGATTTCCAAAGATATAGATTAGATCGGTCCAAAACAAACAAACACACAAATTTCCAAAGAAACACACAGATTCGATCGGTATAGAGATGAGAGATCAGGGAGAGAGAGAGAAAGAGCCTTACCTGTGAGTCGATCGGTGCAGAGATGCAAAACCAAAGAGTGAGACTGATGAGATGAGAGCGTGAGGGAGACAGATCAGAGAGATATCTGATATATATATATATATGTTGTAAAAAAAATCAACGATCGGGGCGAGAAAGAGAGGGACAGAGATTGAGAGAGAGAGAGAGAGGTTTACCTGTGAGTAGATCGGTGCGATGAGAGAGTGAGACGATCGGTGCGATGAGATGAACAACGAGAGAGTGAGAGAGACAAAGGATTTAGATGAGAGTGATCGCCGATTGGTGCAGAAGATGAAGATGGACAACGAAACGAGAGAGTGAGAGAGACAATGATGAGATAAGATGAGACTGAGAGAGTGAGGACAGCGTTGAGGGATTTGTGTTTTGTTTGTTATAGATGAGGTGAGTGAGATGGTGAAATGGACGGTTAAATTTGAAAGAGGGGAAAAAAAATTTAATTTAATGCGGGCGGGTTGGGCGGGTGCGGGTCAAACCCACAACCCGAAATTTATATAAAATCCAAACCGCACCCTACCCTAATGTGTTTGCAAAACCGCCCACACGCATGCAGTTCGGATCGGGTAGGGCGGTTTGGGCGGTTCGGATAACCCTACGCCTACAGATAGAGGATACGATGAAACAGGGTCTAATTGACCATAAAAAGGAGCAGTCCAAGAGGGCATTTACACGCAGTTCAAATGCGGCTGCAAGGACCTCTGATGTTGGTATGGTAGCCATTACACCGAAAACAGCCACACCCTTTACTGGCATATCTGGAACCACCTCACAACCTCGCAGTACCCACCGGGGCCGAGGGTTTTCACCCCACTCTACATGTCTCTATCTACTACCTTGAAGGTCTTGATTAGAAAAGGGCATCCAAGCCCCTAGAATCGCGCCATCGCCAAATCCTCTCCTCCTACACACAACCCGCCAAGTATTGCGCTTACTAGCAAAGATGGTCATGACACCGACCTATGCTTTAGACTCGCCATGAGATTCAAGATCTTATTGATAACAAAGTGATAGCGCCTCTTGAAAAGCCTAATGTCACTATAAATCCTCTCCCACCACATAACCAACCCCACCACCCGTGCAAGTAAGCCTTATCCAAACAGTGGTCGCCCCATACGACCTCAAAGATATACATCACTCCTCTCTCTCGCTTAAACCGCGCTTATTCATCCCGTAGCACAGACTTGTGCATGATGAGCACGTCCATATCCCAACCCGAACCCGTGATTGTGGCGATGGTAGAAGAAGGCATGCCTGAGGGCCCTGTAAGCTTAATTGAAGAAAAGTACAACCTTTGCTGTTACATTGTGCCAACTAGCCAGGCCAGACTGAAGGTGGAATTGCTGAAGGGGATGGAGGTTAATGTAGTCTGGGAGGACGGACCAAGCCAAGGACTGGATGACTTAGCTGAACTTGAAGAGGACATCAGTAATCTTCAGTTCTTTGATGAATAGGATTTGGGGAATGTACAGATCGGTTGGTTTGATGTGAATGGATCAACGGATAATATAGAGTGGCTTAGTGATGAGCCAGATGTTGATGAAGGGTCTCAACCAAAGCAGGAACAGTTGGAAACAGGAACGTCTGCAACGGCCGGAATGGTTGATGACAAGAGAGAGTTGCCGGAGAGCACCGGTATAAAGAATTTTGCTCAAGAATTGGGTAGCTTGTGTATAGTCGACATGTAACAAGAGGCCGACCAAGCGCCAAGCAGGAAAAAATTGAGACTGATCAGAAGGCTAAAAAAGCCAAAGGCCCTACGGGGACAGAATGTGTTGTGAACACGGGAATAATTACGGTGGAACCAGAAAGTTGTTTGTCGATTGCCGAGGGAATGTGGTGAGAAGACGATGATTTGCGTCTTGTCCATACTGATGAGGATTGGGAACAGAATCATTTAATGATACGTGGTATACCAAGAAGTCGATCACATGTCTCGAAGTGGGTGGTACTTTAAGCCCCCACACCTGGACTAACCAGAAGCATCAGGGAAAGATAAGGAAGCAGAGAAACAGAAAGATAAACTGTTAGAGGATGAAGCTATCTTTGAAGCGACTAAAAAGATTCAAGCAAACATCTCCATTTGGGAATTGCTCGTGGCCTCACGCTGCATAGACAAGCCGCCCTATCAAGAATGGATAAGGCTAAGCACTCTATTGACATAACCCCGAGCTTAGTGGGACTAGTGTTCTCGTGAGGCGCCACCAACTTTGACGTTCACAGATAAAGAATTGCCGCCGAGGGTTTCGAGCACAACAAGCCACCAGACATCTCTGTGGAATGCAAAGAGAAGTGGATACCAGTTGTCTTGGTTGATACGGGATCTGCAATTAATGTGTGTCTGTCACACACGGCCTATGCTATCGGTTTAAAACCCGCAGATTTCTCACCAATAGCCCAGATGATTCGGGTTTATGACCATACAAGCCGAGAAGTGATGGGGACAATACGGATCAGAACTCAGGTTGGCTCGGCACAACAGGACATTGAGTTTCATGTTCTGGATGTTCTAGCCACCTTTAATTTACTCATTGGACAGCCGTGGCTGCACCAAGTAAGAGATGTTTCTTCCACTCTACATCAAATGTTGAAGTACTCCCATGGGAAGGGGGTAGCTATTGTTTTTGGGAACTCTTCCATACATCCGCCGCCGGAGGTTACTACATTGGTCTTGGAAATTGTACACGGCAAGGAGGATGTCTTTTTGTCTGGGTTCACCTTGGCCGAGGCCCGGGTAGTGCAAGATATTCAGGCATTGATGAGGATCAGATGTCAACGTTAATCTGTCTACCTCATGAATAAGCTTCAACATGTACCCAGAATGGGATTGGAAAGGAGCGGCCGAAAAGGCGTCGCTGCGTTGGCCGAAGTGCCACACAACCCTTATACATTTGGTCTAGGTTACACACTTACCAAAGAGGATTGGGTAAGGAAGAAAAAGGAAATGGCAGGAAGAGTTAAGGCTAAACAAGCTGGGAAGCACTATGAGTTGGTATATAGACCTATCTAAGGAACCTTGAATGGCGCTTTTAGGAGGGAGGATTTCCCATTTGTGGCTTTCTGAGCCATGGTCAATTCTGAGCGGCATTCTTTGGGCTTTAAGATCTTTTTTGACCTACAGTTACAAGGGGATGAAGTTGCAGAAGAGCAGAATGACCTATCAGCTGTGGCTGAACAGTGCAAAGAAGATAAGTCCAATGGCACAGAACTTGAGATGGGAGCAGCGCTGGCTTGTCTCCTCTCGGATCCTCAGATCACACCAAAGAGCTTGGGAGGTGACTTCTCTGTTTCCATGATTGGAGATCAAACGGCTGTGAGCCCTTCTTCTGGCATTTTGGATGCATCTATCGCACCCTCCCTCGTTTGGCAGTTCGAGAAGGGCTTTTGTCCAGCAGTTCTAAGTCGTAGTGAGCAGAATCGATTCCACAGAGTCTGTGGAGTCGGAATCAGATTCTAGTTCTTCTGAGTCAGAGTCCGGCTTTCTTGGGGTTGATTGCTAATGCCATTGTTTTGTCCAAGTCGTCTTTTTCATTTTCTTTTGAGTCGGTTGTAACCAAGGAATTGAACGAACTGGAAGTTGTGAATGAGAATGGTACCACTGTTGTTTCTGAGTACTTTTCTGTGCCACTTGTTTATTGCATTAATCAGGACTTTCAAAACTTTGATAAAAACGAGGAAGAAATTCTTCCGGTTTTGAAACATTTGATTGATCGAGAGGAGGAAAGGTTTGTAAAACCTTTGGTTGATGAAATCACTACAATTAATGTTGGTACTGAGAAGGATCCGCGTCTAGTCCAGATTGGGTCCACGTTGTCTTCGGAGGAACGCGAGTGTTTAGTTGCTTTATTAAAAGATTTCAAAGATGTTTTCGCGTGGTCCTATGAAAACATGCTTGGAATCGATCTTGAGATTGTACAGCATCGGATCCCTCTTGACCCTGAGGCCCGACCCGTCAAGCAGAAACTTCTAAGAATACGCCCGGATTGGGCTCTGAAAATCAAGGTAAAGGTCACCAAGCAGATAAATGCAGGGTTCTTGTTAGTATCTAAGTATCCTACTTGGTTGGCCAACATTGTTCCGGTGCCAAAGAAAGATGGCAGAATTCGGGTGTGTGTGGATTTCAGAGATTTGAACAAAGCTAGTCCGAAGGACGACTTTCCTCCACCGCACATCGACGAATTGGTGGACTTCACCGCAGGCCATGCGTTGCTTTTTTTTATGGATGGGTTTTTCGGGTACAACCAGATCTTGATGGCACCCGAAGATAGGGAGAAGACTGCCTTCACCACGCCGTGGGGAACCTACTGCTACAGGGTGATGCCGTTCGGTTTGAAGAACGTTAGGGCTACTTATCAACAGGCTGCAACCACGATCTTACATGATATGATCCACAAAAAGGTTAATGTGTATGTGGACGACATGATTGTCAAGTCCAAGGAAAGAGAGGGCCACTACACCGCCTTGAAGAAATTTTTCCAATGGATCAAAGAATATCGGTTGCGACTAAATCCTCAAAAATGTACTTTGGGTGTCATAGCAGGGAAAATACTGGGGTTCTTGATTACACAAAGGGGCATCGAAGTTGATCTTTCCAAGATTAAGGCCATATTAGAAATGCCACCACTAATGACTGAAAATGAGGTGCGAGGCTTTCTGGGAAAAGTGCAATTCATAAGACGGTTTATTGCAAAATTAACCTTGACTTGTGAACCACTATTTGGTCTCCTAAAGAAAGGAAAGAAATTCCAATGGGATGACCGATGATAGGCTTTTGAGCAGATCAAGCAATATCTACAAAACCCACCGGTGTTGTCACCACCAGAGCTGGAAAAGCCATTGATTTTGTATCTGTCAATAATCGATACGACAATGGGTTGCATGCTTGTGCAGGAATCTGAGGATATAGTGGAGAAGGCCATCTATTACCTGAGCAAGAAAATGCTGGAATATGAGACCCATTACACTCCGCTCGAGAAGGCTTGCTTGGCCTTGGTATGGGCTACTAGGAAGTTAAGGCACTACCTGTTAGCTCACTCCGTAATTTTGGTTTCGAGATTGGATCCCATTAAATATCTCTTCGAGAAACCAACGCTTACGGGGTAGGCTAGCCGGTTGGTTGCTTTTTCTTTCCGAATTCGATTTGAAATACATGACTTGCAAGTCTATGAAAGGGAGAGCAGCAGCGGAGTTCTTAGCTAATCACCTAGTGGAGGGAGATGAAGCAGTAGAGTATCTGTTTCCAGATGAGGCCATTCTGTAGCTTGAAGAAGAGATTTGGACTATGCACTTTGATGGAGTGTCTAATCAGTATGGGTATGGGATAGGGGTGTTGCTGATAACACCCGACAATTCTCACATACATTTAGCTTTCAAACTCCAGTTCAAAGTATCAAACAATGAAGCATAATACGAGGCATGCATTGCTGGTTTAGAAGTTGCCCTGGAACTAGGGGAAAAACGGTTGGACATCATTGGGGTCTCGAACTTGGTTGTGTCTCAAGCGAAAGGAGACTGGAAGGTTAAGCAAGAAATGATGAAAATCTATCACCAAACCTTAGACGTTCTGATTCCTAGGTTTGAGAAGCTAACCTTCACGCATCTGTTAAGAGAGAGCAACAGGTTCGCTGACACCTTATCAACTCTATCTTCCATGATAGACATCTCTTTGGGAGTTCGGATGCGTCCAATCATTATTGAACAGAGATATGTGTCAGCTTATAAGTTAATCGCCGCAATAGATGAAGTACAAGATCAGAACCCATGATAGCATGACGTCTGGAACTTCTTGGAAAAGGAGGCTTATCTACTAGGGGCAAATGCCAAAGATAAAAGGGCAATACGGCGAATGGCTGCTCAGTTTATCATCTGCTGGGGTAAATTGTACAAACGGGGCCATTTGGGAATGCATAAACTGTGTGTTGATGAAGAAAAGTCAAAGCGCCTAATAGAGGCCATCCACGGAGGAGAGTGCAGATCGCACATGAGTGGAGTGATGTTGGCTCGGAAGATTCTTAAACAAGGTTACTACTGGTCAACCATGGAGGAGGATTATATCGGTTTTGTTCGGTAATGCCACAAATGCCAGATCCATGCAAATCGCATGAACATCCTACCATCGAAGCTGTACAACATGACTTCACCATGGCCGTTTTCAGTTTAGGGAATTGATGTTATTGGGGCAGTTACTCCGAAAGGGGTCAAATGGGCATGACTATATCCTGGTGGCAATAGACTACTTTACAAAGTGGGTCGAGGCCCAATCCTCGTAGTCTTTGAAAGCATCGCACGCAGCCAAGTTCATCAGGAATAATATCATCTGTCGTTATGGGGTCCTAAATGAGATCATTTCAGACAATGGTTCCCACTTCAAGAAGGAAGTGATCGACTTGTTGGAAAAATACAGTGTGGCTTTTCATAAGTCATCCACATATCGGTCGTAAACCAACAGAGCTGTTGAGGCCACCAACAAGAATATCAAGCACATTCTACAAATGATGGTGGAAACCTATAGGGACTGGCCAAATAAGCTGTCATTTTCTCTTTGGGGCTATAGAACATCAATTCGAACTTCTACTGGGGCAACTCCGTATTCTCTGGTTTATGAAATGGAGGCTGTTTTGCCGATTGAAGTTGAGTTCCATCGTTGTGGGTTATGGCTAAGTGCCAGATAGCAGAAGCAGATTGGCAGCAAAGCATAAGTCCAGGAATCTGAAAGAAGGGGATTTGGTGCTCAAAGACAACCGAGCTCCCATCCATGACCATAGGGCAAGTTCGGACCTAATTGGTGGTCCTTACATCATCAAGTTTATTTTGTCGAATTGGAGTTGTCATTCTTATGGACCTAGATGGCCTCAATTCTCCCAACCAATCAACATGGACAAGTTGAAGAAATACTACCCTTGAGTGGCTCGCTAGGCCAAAAACCGAAAGGCGACCTAGGCAAAAAGTTAGAGCACAAAAAATTTGAAATGAGAAAAGCGAGCTCATGAGGTTGAAAACCCGGAAAGGGCGGCCTTAGCAAAAGTTAGAGCACAAAAGAAGAGTGTTAACACCCGAGTGAACCCACACCGAACTACGTAAGGCTTGATTCCCATCTTCGGGATAGGTAGGCAACTTCATTTTAAAGTCCAACCATAAACACTTCCAAATCAACTGTGTCCATGTGATTGTTTTGGTCATCTTTGTCTTTTCTGTATCCAAGAGTTTGGTTGTGATCTCCAGTGCAGGGCTATTCAGACAAGGGGCAACTTTCCAGTTATTGGATTCGGGGTTGTGCATCTCAAGGATAGATTCCGGATGTGTCCAGTTGTGATCCTTATCAAAAATGGTTTTGAAAAATTTTAATAAAAATTGATTTTGTTTAAATTAATCTTTTTACAACTTAGACCATTTTTGGACCAAAAGAAAAAATTTCAGTACCCACAACCTTCCATTTCATTGATTTCAATACAGAGTTCTCTGACCCTTGATACAAATTGAAGTTGCTTTTTTATTACATTCAAAAGGAAAACTTGAAAGTACAGATTACAGCAATAAACTTGGGGCATAGTTGAGTCAGGTGTTCCTGCGCCCCTTCCTAGAGCTTGTGGAAGCTTCAGATACCAAAGTAGGCCCGATTTGTGCCTCATCTTTAAGCCAAGCCATACATTCGCCAGAAAGGGCGTAACTGAAATTGGGAGCAGGGGCCAGAAGTTCTCTTGTCCTCCATGCAGTGGAATACCAAGCTAGCCTTGAGCCTCGGATCGAAAATGAAGCTGGGTACTCTATCCCCTCTTCTGGGCAAGTCTGGTCCTGTCCAAACTGACGCTGGAACCAGAATGGAAAGTAGAAGACACAGTGCGTCAAGCCAATCAACTGAATGCTAGGTTGTCGAGACATTTTGTAGCTCATCTCAGGCAGATCAAACCAGGGGCTCTGCCAAGCAATGTCAACAGCAGATCTGTTGCACATCCATTGGCACCACCACCCCTCGTTCGGGAAATCAACTAGTCGTGGGTGAAAGAAATAGCCGCGTGCTGAATATGCAGGATAAGAGTCCACTACTTTCAACCTGTCCATGAGCCATACCTGAGTAGGCATGAAAAATAAGAGAGATTAAAGAATAGAGAGGTGTACATGGAGAGAAATGTGAGAAAGGGTTTTTGAGAAAAAGCAGAGCTTGAGAAATTTGAGTGACATGAGAAACACATGAGTGAAGAGTGGGAAACATTACCTGTAAGAGTAGTGGACTGCTTGTGAACGTAGTCATCTCCCGGCGATGGAAAGCATCCAAACCCATCAAAGTCTCGGCTAGTGTCAAGCCAATGCAGCTCTTACCCTCCTTCAAGCCTTGGGCAACTTCTATCAAGTGAATGCTAGACCCTTCGAAGCCAGGGGCTAGAAGAAAATGAGCCGACATACACAAGCAGAGGGCATCTTTGAAAACTTTACTGAAGGCGGTTGCCGTGATTGGCGTCAGAAAATAAGTGAATGAAATTGGGAATGCCAAGGTCTCCGTCGTGAACTAAAGATCGGGCATCGTGTAAAGTAAGCCCACACATCCGTTCTAAAGCTTAGATGTGGCCAAAACAAGACTGTGGCAGGATTTCCTCGTCACGCCGAGATTCCATCAAAGCTTGGAATTCTTCGATTGTGGGACATATCTCTTGTCCCCCAAAGCTAAAAACATGTGTAACCGGGTTCCAACATCTAGCCGCGGCGTGGAGGAATGGAAAACACAGCGGAGTACGACTTAGCGGGAATAGTGTGTTTATCCTGAAACCCTAAAAATTCAGTTTTTCTGAGCCATCCAAATTTGCAATCTAATCGGAGAGTTATTCGGCAAAGAATGGCTCCATTTGTGGCAAAAATAGAGCTGGAATGAAGAAACTACGAAGCTGGAGCTTTTGTAGAAGATAAGGTGTTGAGTGGAAAACAAGTGGCAGCAATCTGGAGGTTCCCTGCACTAGTGGCCGACCGGCCAGTGTTGGTGGCCGACCGGCCACTTTTGTAGCCGACTGGCCAGTGTTAGTGGCTGACAACCATTTTTGATGGCCGGCAGTATCTTTGTATGGCCGGTGGCCTTTTATTTTGTCTTATGGTCCATCCATGTGTTGAAAGTGCTGAGAACCTGTCTTTTGTTCCACTCTTGGTGCATTTATTCCGTCTTTCTTTAAGAATTTTGTCAAATTGCTTATCCAGTTGTTGTTTTGCTTATCGAGTTTTTGTTTTTTTTATCGAGTTGTATTTGTTTTGACTGTTGAGTTGTCGTTTTGTTCATTGAGTTGTTTTACTCTTTTTGTTATGTGTTGGTTGGTTCATTACCTGCTTAAGCAGTTGCCAATACAATTTTCAATTTCCATCAATCCTATTTTCGTGGAAAATGGTGCGATGCGATGAATGCTCAGAATATAAAATGCAACACTTTTTAAACAAAAAGTTGTTTTCATTCCAATCATGGTTTCCTTTTTACAAAGAGTACAAGTTTTCAAGAAAATAAAACTGCCTAAGGCTGTACAATGTGCCGACACTACTAGTAAAAAGAAATAAAGCAAAAAACATCTGAATCGGCGCCAGCCACCTCAGGATCGAGAGGCCCTTTTCGTCCTCTTCACAGGCATGGACTGAGCTATCGCCATCGCCACTATATCTGAATTTGAGCGAAGCCCTCCTCGGCATCTCCGCCTCCTCTGAGCCATCCACAACATCGCCACCGTCCTCGAGAACTTGAGTTGGTGTCGTCGCCTCCATCCTTAGATGACTCTGACTGCGGGCTCGTTGGCTCCTCGTCCTCATCTATCTCATCATCATCAGGGATAGGCTCTGGTGGACCGCTCTCATCATGAGTACGTCTAGCTCTGCCTCGGCTATGCATCGGAGTCCCTCGTCTCTTTCTCCCTGCTGTCGGGGGAGGGACTGAAGGTCTATTGCGACTCGGCTAGGATGCCGATAAATTTGGCATCTGAAAAGGACGAAAAGGGCGGTTGTCAAATGCATCAGTTATGGTATGCAAAAATGAGTATAGAGTTGAATGCAGTGTATGGAAACAGTGTATCAATGCAGTGTTTGTTAATGTAATGTATTCAGATCAGTATGGGGCAGATTGCAGTTGAAACGCTAATGTATTAGCAGAAAATTTCATGAAGTTCAGACTGAAGGAAACTTACCGGAATCTTGTAGAGACTGAGTAGGTTCAAGCTCGTTTGAACCATCCCCATCAAAGAAGCTGCCAGCTCGAGAGCCTGTCCGGTGTACTCTATGGAAGCCTGCAAATGTGTTGAGATAATCAGTGGTCTATAAAGCATAACTGAAATGAATTGAATGTGCAAAACGTAAAGTATAGTACATACCGGGGTCGTGCCTCGAACTCCGACAAGCTCGTGACTAGCTGATGCAGGCTCGATGGGAATCTAGTAAGTCTCCCCTTTAGATCCCCAGTAGGTCAGTGTAGTAGGTAGCTCTGGTCACCCCGCCCTCTGCCTCATCTGAGAACCTCTCCTATCATGAGCCCGGGATCCTCCCGCTCTCTCTCCTGCAGCTGGAGCTCTAGCTCTCTCACCTCCATAGGCCCCAGTTAGGGACGGCATGAGGTATGTCTGAATGAAGGCAGTATAATCGCCCTCAAGCCTAAAGAAGTCAGTGTCCCAACCTCTGGTGAAGTCGATCATCTCCTGCATGGTGTACCTCTCTGTGACCCTCATGTATGTGAGAGGCGGCATCGGAACTACCGGCTCAGGCAAGCCGAGGCTCTGTCACAGGAATTGCTCCCCTAAGAACCATGCTCGACAAACTAGGACCTCAAGCAAGATCTGAAATCGAAGCCTCCAGAGTGTAAAGCGATCTCGACCACGTCAGTCATCGCCCATGTTGCCGGTGCTCTGCAACTAGTAAATATACAAGTTGTCAGCTACCATCAGAGATGCAATATGAAGTAAAGCTGAAACAACTGCAAGGTTTGAGTTACCCCTGCTGCGGTCACGATATCGAAGAATCGGCAGAAGAATGAGAATGACTCTCGAGGCCTCCGCTGGCAT
Source organism: Camellia lanceoleosa (assembly GCA_025200525.1). NCBI lineage: Eukaryota > Viridiplantae > Streptophyta > Magnoliopsida > Ericales > Theaceae > Camellia > Camellia lanceoleosa. The sequence goes on from CM045770.1 coordinate 143,580,408, forward strand.
CTCCTGTCATATCTGTGTGAGTACAGCACCATAGGAGGTATCTCTACCTCTGGCTCTAGGGCGAGCCTCGGGAAATAGGTGTACACCCATAACTGCAGAAGGTGGAAGGATAACAGTGAGTATATATCAAATGAACACAGAGAATGTAAAACAGAAAGCAGATAGTGTGTGCAGTGTACAGATAAAGTAGAAAGCATATAGTGTGTACAGTGTACAAATAATGTATAGTAGAAAGTAGGGTATGTGTGCCATGTCCAGAAAATGAAATGTGCCGAGAATGCAGAATACAGAGTGTACAAATAATGTAAAAAAGAAAGCAGATTGTGTGCAGTGTGTGTAGTATACAGGGAATGGGAAGTAGAAGGGTAGGGCATATCTCTCAGGCCCTCCAGTAGCCTCCTAGCAAATGCCCACTCCGTCGGGTGGTGGAGCTCATGTACCCGTACAGTATGGCCAAGCCTATACCACCCCAGTCATAGAATCGGACACGAGACAAGTCCACCAGAGCACTCATGAGGTAGAGTCCGACGGTATTCGCCCGGTCGACAAACAGGGTAGTACCAAACAAGAACATAAGGAAACCCTGGGCGTAGTACTCGGTCTCCTCGCTGGTCATCGGCGTCGTCCTTCTAAAATGATTAGCGAACCACGTATATCGCACCATCCCTGATTGGGAGATGCGTGGGCAAATCTGACAGTAGATCTGAGCGCCTCCCACTCGCCCATGTATCGTGTAAGGAATCGGATGACCCCCTACTGCTATGCCGGTGAGCAAAGAGAAGTCAAATGGAGATATCGACATCTCTCCCGCTGTAGAGAAGTGGAGGGAATCAGTGGTATCCCACCACCTCTCTTGTAAAGCGCCAAGTAGAGGCCGACTCCCAATGAGACGAGAGAGCCCCATGCAAAATGTGTCGAAGCCGGCCTCGTTGATGATATGACAGGACGGCGTCAAGCTCCATATACCACTTCTCGCGGAGGTGGTCACCAGATCCATTTAAATGCATGTGAATCCTTGTAAGCGGGACAAACAAATGCGAGGCAATGTAAGAAATACGGTGCAAGGGTATGTTCAAGACAAACAGATGCAAGGCGGTAAGAAATACGATGCAAGGGTATGTTCAAGACAAACAGATGCAAGGCAGTGTGTTTGGGATGAACAGGCGAAAGGCAGTATGAACTATACAAGAAATGCAACCTACATTGCGGTAAATAAAGAAAAAGTGTATACCTCGGAGGCGCCTATGGGACAAATGTGACTCAAACATTGTAGTAGAAGGTCCTTCGGTGCACCTCGCAAAACCTTCTAAACTGGCAGATGCTATCGGAAGGTAACATGTATACCTCGGGATGGTATGTCGTTGGGTCAAACGGTCGGATACTGAGCGGCAATGGCTCAAACTTTGGATCCATCGAGCTCCGTCGTATGGAATGTCGTCCGCCATCTCGAGAAAAGATGAGAGAATGGTCGAAAATGTGAAAAATATGCCAACAGTCAACAAAAAGTCAACTCCGAAGGAGGAAAGATGGAAGAAAAGGTCAGGGCTCGGGAGAGGGCACAGAAATCAAGGGTAACTTGGGGGAAACAAACCCCAAGTGATGGAAATCAAGAAGAGAGCACTGGAATCACTTTTTAATCGGTTCAAAACGGAGTGTGCAAAGAGGTTTTAGCGAATCGGACGTTTGTGGGATGTTCAAAAATGCATATAAAATGCGGATCGGAAGGGGAAAATGCTCTAGAGCAAAAAGGGAAATGTTTTTTGGTAAGGGAGAAGTGAAGAAATAGGGTTTGGAACCCTATATTTAAAGACTCGTGGTGAAATGCCAAAATTGCCCTGAATTTGTCATCGGTGGCCGGCCACCAAGGTGTTATCGACCGCCACATTTGTGGCGATGGCATTATTTTGTGGCGATGGGTGGCCGGTGGCTTCCCAGAGTGGCCAATAGGCCTCTGATGCTCTCCTTGGATGTTGTTTTTCTGTTTGGTGCCTTGATCCCTCAAAGAAAGTGCAAGGGAAGTACATTTTTAAGCCCAAGTGGCCTCCGCAGAAGCTCCGGATTGTGTTTTCAGTATGTGATGCTTAGCACGTACGAGGTGTATCCTTTTAATTTGTTGCAACTCCTCTGAGAGGTAAATCAGAGGTTACAACTGAATCGGTCCGATTAAGACGTGCATTCCTTTACTCGGTGTTTTGCATTGAACATGTTATTGATGTTGCATTGAATATGCATGGATTATTGTGCACAAAATGTGTATGTTGCATTGTATTGCACTACACGTGTTCTCATGTTTGCATAGAATATGCAGGTCGTGTTTTATTGCATTGTGCATGCCCTTACATTCGCATAGAAATTGTCCGTACCTATTGCATTGAACATGCATTCGGTGTTACATAGAACGTGCTCCATGTTTTGTTGCAAAGAATATGCTTCTGTCTCGTTCCTCGCATGATGTGCATGAAGCATGTCTCTCTAAGCATTGTGTCATGGTTATTTGTCTTGCATAGAACATGCATTCCTATTGTATTGTACTTGTCAAAGTTTCTTCCTTGTGCAGGCACGATATTGTATGTACGGTTCATTTGAAGTTGGTGCAACCAGACGATATTGTATGTACGGTTCATTCAGAGGAATTTCGGGTAAGATCATTCATGTCCTTTGAACGCCTTGTTCTAGTTAAAAGCATTTGGGTACGCCCAGTGCTTACACCATACCTTGCTTTGGTTAGAAACACTCGGGTACGCCCGGTGTTTATACCACTCTTTTGTTGGTTAGAAAGCATTTGGGTATGCCCAGTGCTTACACTGACTCCTTGTTGGTTAGAAGTATTCGGGTACGACCGATGCTTACACCACTCCTTTGTTGGTTAGAAACATTCTGGTACGTCAGGTGTTTACACTAACCCCTTTGGTTAGAAACACTTGGGACGTGTGCCGATGTTTATAGCACCCTCCGGTTAGAAGCGTGTAGGATGTGTGTCCGACGCTTATACCACCCTGTTGGTTAGAAATACCCAGGTACGCCCGATATTTATACCACTTCCTTTGGTTAGAAGTGTTTGGGACGTGTGTCCGACGCTTATACCACCCCTTTGGTTAGAAACATTGGGTCGTGTGCCCGATGTTTATACCACCTCTCCGGTTAGAAGTGTTTGGACCATGTCCCGACGCTTATACCACTTTGCTTTGGTTAGAAACATTGGAACGTGTTCTGATGTTTGTACCACCTTCCGATATTTGCACTGCTCTTTTTTCCCTCCCATGCGTGGCGCGTTAGGATGCTTTGGTTAAATGCATCTGGACGGATTCCAATGCTTATACCGCTCTTTGCTTTGGTTGCATAACAGTTGGATGTGTTTCACTTGTTACCACTACTTCTTTCCTCACGTGTGCCAGCGTTGGAATCTTGTTTGCAGTCTCGGTGCCTTGCGACAGTTGTTGTACTTTACCTTTCCCTCGTGATGCGTAGTTAAGCTAGCATAATTTTCTTACTTCCTTTCTACATGAAATGTGGTTTGGTTCGCGTTAACTTGCTTGTGTACAAGTTTGTTGTAGTGTTTCTTTGCATAACATTTGTATCTAGATGTTTTGTTATAGTCTCATTGCATGATTAGAAGTTATGTTACGCATAATCGCATGTCATTTGCATCTTACCCCAGAACTACGCTGGTTTGGTTCCTTGCAAAGGGATACGTAGGCAGCCTGCGGGCGCAACTGTTCTTTGTTTTGAATGCTTGTTTGTCTAAGTCTTCAACCTTGTCAAAAATGGGTCATCTCTGGGCTTTGACATTCACTCCTGTCATTTCATGACTTTTGAGTTCTGTCAAAGAGGGGCAATGTAGACACCCCATTTTTGACCGTCCTTAAGACTTGGACGTCATCGTTTGAACACTCGATGATTGTGCTCACTCGTGTTCGTCTTGAGTCCCTGAAGGTCTCGGCTAAGCGCCTTTCCTTCGGGCCTCTCAATTTTTCTGTCTTCTGCTTAGTTGTGGGCCAAGAGCTTGTTGCTTCACTTCTAGAGGAGAGGGTGGCTTTTCGGCCATCCTCAATGTCCATCGGCCATTGCTTGTGCCTACCGACCATCAGTGGTGGCCGGTCAGCCACATTGATGGCCAGTCGGCCACATTGATGGCCAGTCGGCTACATTTATGGCCAGTCATCCACTAATGATGGTCGACGACCATTTTTCTCCTTTTTCAGATATTTATTTGCCAATTGTGCTAGTTGTTGATCACTGATGCTCATCTTCATACACATGTATGGAGGGATGAATAAAAGTTTTTGGCTTGTTTTTCTATATAATGGGGGGCTCTCCCCTATTTGAGGGGTTACAAAAAATTGTAAGCAAATTTCCTCTTTCTCTCTCTCTCTCTATTTTGTGCTTGAAAGTGAGAATTCTCTACACTTTTGTTCTAAGACCCTTAGCCAAACACCTTCATCTTGGAGTTGAGGTTCTTGGAGGCCTTGTTTGAGCTTCTAAGGTTGGTTGTAGCTTAGAATTGTGGTTGTTTAAGTGTTGTGCTTCAAAGGAAAAAAGAGAATTCCAGGGAAAGGGTGGCTGACAGCCACAATCAATAATATGACCACCTATGGTAGCCGACCGGCCATCAGTGGAAAAGTTGTTCAAAGTGTTCCTAAGGTGGAGCAGAAGCAGTCTGAAATTTGGTGTAATGTTCAAAGATCAAAGCAAAGTGCAAGCAGAGGCATCAAAAGGCAAGACGGTGGATTTTCGGAAGGAAGCCAACCGAGCATGCATGCGTTCCTCACCTTCAAGGCCATTTAATTGTTTCAATTAGTTAGCGTAGCTAATTATTTGATTCAATCGTTGTAATATTTTAATTATCTTAGCATAGCTAGTTATTCATTGTGTTGTAATAATTAATTAGCTTAGAATAGTTAATTAGTTGGTTTGTAATAATTAGCTTAGCTTAGTGTAGCTTGGCTTATTTATTCGGACCCTTCTTCGTGAGGGCACAATGTTGTAATAAGCGCGCGTGTGTGTGTGTGTGCATGTCTTCGAACCCCACGTATTTCTCCCTTTTACTTAACCGCTTTTGATGGTTAGTTTAGGGCACGTTTTGATTAGCATACCTTATGCTTGCATGTTTGCATAATTCATTTGTCTTGCATGTACTTAGAGGCTCGGCGCATCATTCAAAAGCGCATCATATTTCAATACTTATTTGAATCGTGTTTTTAAAGCATGTTATCAAATTATTGCATTCATATGCCATCTTAGATAAGCCGAGCTTATTAGTTGCATATTGCATGTGTTGCATTAGGCATTTTGTATAGTTAGGATCATGCATTCTTTCTAACTAGCTTTTGTTTTTGGCTGAGTACTTTCGGTAGCGTTTACGCTTTAGCATACTGCATGAGTGTGAGTGTTGCCATGATAGCATGCTTGCCATGAGGCTCTTTGCTTAAGTGCTAAAGCGCATGAGTGCTGTGGGTGAAGGCTTGGTTGCTTGAATTGGAACAATTCGATAAATGTGTGTTTAAGCCCACTTTGCGAAGTGGAAAATCATCATGTTTAAGCCCACCTAAGGGTGGAAAATCCATGTTTTAGCCGACTTGAGAGTGGCATCTTCAAACCATTTTTGAAAACAAACATGAGATGTTTTGTTCCAATTCCCGCGATTTAGTCTATACTTGTATGTGTGCGTCACATAGTAAAGCCACACCAATAATCAAAATAAGAACACATGAGGTTTATAAAACAACATATCATGTTAGTAGAGGCCGATCCTTTGATAGAGGCGGTGGGGTGCTCTGTCATGACCTTCTCTCGTGCCCTAAGTTCCCGAGCCGAGACAACTTTGGTGATGACGGACACGTGGCATTTGTACGGTCGGGGTTTCTAAATTTCCCAAAAATAAAATATTTGAGTGGCGACTACGTAATTTGGCAAAAGTAGTCCATTTTGGCATTATTTGATTTAAAATATGATTTTCAAAATGATTTGTGGATTGGACTCTTTGGTGTTTATCGATCTCATATTGTACTTTGTGAGAATAAATTGGAATCGTGATGTAAGTCCAATGCAGGACCAATTAGAACCTCTCCAAAAGGGGGCGAGAAAGTTAAGAATGCATGGTGTGAATAAGACAATCTAAGCATGAATCAGTGCCCCACGAGGTACAAGTACCAAGACTTGTGCCCTGTTACAAATAATGGTTATCAAACCTATAAGAGTTTAGCCTTTAGCATATCAAAACAAAACAACAAAATAAACGAGCCTCATTATCCTGAATAATTTTTTCCATGCCTTCACTTTGGCGGGATCACAACATCCTTCACGAAAGATGGTTTCCGAAGAGATGTGCATATTTCTTGTAACTTGTAAGAAATCGTTCGAGACCATATTTCTTCGGAATACAAAATTCTGGAGCGGATGGTGATCTATTAATCAGTTATCACGACCCAAACCCGCCCCTATGGGTTTAACATCAGAAGCCCGAAGAATGTCGAGATTAGAAAGGCCGCTTAATAATGTCTGATATCTGATGCAGAGTGGTGGCGGAAGCCAAAACGATGAATTAAACAATGTCTAATAATCATGGCGATGCAGATGCAAAAAGACTTTTCATACATATACATATACAACGATTATAGAGCGGTAGGTACAACATTTACATTCATTGAGATGGGGACTTAATCCTATTAAAAGCGATGCTGATAAATTCTGTCACGACTTACAAAAGCAGATGATGAAGCTATAACACCCCAATAGTAAGCAGAGTTACGGAACCTCAGCGTGAGGCACAAAGGTTAGCGACAAAAGCGATTAGCACAGCGCTAGCAAATGTCCGGTGCTTGAAACACCTACATATATATATGAGCGGTGAGCTAAAGCCCAATGAATAACATAATGCGTAAAGAGGTTAGGATGAATGTCTTTCGATTGAAAGCAGTCAATTGATTCAATATTTTAATCATTCATCATGCGCGGTCCTATGTGGTACACCCATTAGCATAGCGATGCGATGTGAGTAGGTCTTGAAAGACCGAGCGATCAATGATGGCCATCATAACGATGTAGTTCCAAGATAGGCGGCGAGAGATCTCTATAACGATAGCGATGCTTGATGGCAGTGATGGTGCCATGGATGCCACTGATTCGAGAATAGAGGACATACATTCATTGATTAACGATGCTCGATTGAAGCGATTCGGTTAAGCGATCGAAATATTCATATTTGAACATATCTTTACACAATTGTTACTCACGAGTTACGGGCTGATTAAGCTAGAGCGCGTCCTCGATGCCAACCCTACACGTTCTGAGATGAACACACACTAAGTTCACATTAGGAAGCAAAGACTTAGCCCCTACTAAGACTGCGGTGCGGTTCTACCTCTATATCCTCACTAAGATGCCTTAAACTAGGCTTAGAATGCCTAGGATGGAATGAGGATGCAAAGATGCACTTTGAAAACATTTTTATTTTCGAGAAACAGAGGTCCCTTTCGGCGGACATGCAGACAAAAGTTTCCGCTCGGCGTATAATTACCTTTCGAGTGTCTTGCAAAAGCGGTCAAAAGTCTTTGGATAATACGAAAATCATGCTCGATTAGGCGTTAAACACTGCTCAGCGTAAGACACAAGGTCACTCGGCGTCAATTCCTCCGCTTCGGCGGGTAAAACAATGCAAAGTCTTTGAGCACGAATTTCACTTCGGCGCTTGATCACCCACTAGAGCATGAGTTCAAAATCTAAAATTCCCGGTTGAACCTTAGCTCAAATTCAACTTTCAAAAGCATCAAATCAGATCATTTTGGACTAATTTTACGGAAGAAACTTCAAAACTCATAATATAATATGTTTCCAAGATCAATTTGAGAAATCAAAGCCCAAAGGTAGTTCAATTAAACACAATTCCAAACCAAACTTCATGAACATAATTCAAACATGATATGCATGAGTTTAAACAAATTCCAAGCTTCAAATACTTGCTCGATGAGCCAATTCTTTCAAAACATGATGAATTCATGGTCCTTAACATTAACATGAACATCGTGTAACAATCTTCCATGAAAATAACTTTAATTTCATCAATATAGGCATGCATGCATGGAATGAGCTTCAATTCAACAATTTAAAGCTAATTCTAGACTCTAAACTTCAATAGACCAAGAACCAAGCAAGAACAATCCTAAATACAAGTTCAAGAAGGTGGATGTTCTACCTTTAGTCTTGTATTCAAGGTCTAGGAGCTCAATTTGACAATTCTCTAACAATTTCTTCAAGTTTCCAAGCAAAATTCAAGATGAACGACTCAATTCTCTCACTCTCTCTTTCTTGGTCGGTTGAGGGCTCAAGAATGGTTGAACATATGCCTTGTTTGAATGCAATAAAAGGCTTCAATATGTGTTGGCTAAGTGGCCCACTCAATGGCAAGGTTGTAAATAAACCTAACTTGTGTAATTTAGCTCATTTAATCTAATTCAATCATACCAAATCACATTTAGAATAATTATGCCATAAAATCACATTAATTCTAATTAGTCTGAACATCAATCAATTTGAGATTCGGCGATAAGGCCTTCAATTCGCAGGTTAAACATAAAACATAAGCAGATAATCTAGCGATTCGAAAGATAGACATGCAGATTTGACTAACATATTCAATCGATCGGTTCGATATTTCGATTCATTTACTTATCATAATCCGTTTGATTTAGCGATGTCGGTGAGGGTTATTACATAGATAGCGAGCAACCGAGCGACATAACGCCTCAAAATAATACATAAACCCAACATTCAAGATAACCATAGACATCGAGAATAAAAGCATATTTCCATTCATCAAAGTATTAAGTACAAAAGTATTACATGTTGACAACAAAAGTAAATGCCCTATAGGCTTACAAAGAAAGCCCTTGGCTTGATATACATGTAATTACAAAAGATAACCACAAAAAGATCTCTCAGCCTCAAGGCCTCCCAAGCTCTGCCTTGGAGGTGGCATGTCATTGAACGAAAATGATGTCCCATATAGGGTGAGCCAATGCCCAGTAGAGATATTCTAAACCAATTATGAACAATAACTAAAATATTAGCATTCGATAAATGGTTAAAACTTATAAACCAACTTATAAGACAATTCAGTTCCATAACAAATATGTACATGTTTCATTCCACTTTTCTTTACTATCCTTGTTCAATTCATAAACATGGCTCACAACCTGGCTAAACAATTAAATGAGATTACATCCCATATTAAAACACTTCATCTATTCTCAATTCAAATGAGACTACAAGTTATGTAAAAAAAAGTTCCAAGACTTCAATCGTCTACGTTATGCAACTGCAATTAGAATTTCGGGACTTTCACCCTGGACACTCCGGCCAACTTAGTTATCAATGGAGTCCATCCCATATCTCGTCCCAAACAAGTTTGAGAGTCCATCCCCTATCTCCTCTCAAACCATGGAGTACATCCCCATATCTCCTCCCAAACAACATACATATACAATATATTTAACAAATATCATATACAATGATCAATCAATACACATATTCGATATATTATTCCAACCGTCATATTCAATGACATATTCCACATGATTAGTTTCAGTTTTCCCTAATCAATATGCAATGTCTACAACAATCAAGACTATCCTCCACCAATAGCCCAAAGTAGTTATCTCTAAGCGGATAATAAATTTATCAAAGCAGATAAAATCTCAACATTTTCATGGGTGAGTGATTAATTAATCCAACTATACCATTCAATCTCATAATTTCCTATTTCATAGTTTCCAACTCAATTTCATATTTCCCCAAAATTAGTTATACCAATTAATTTATCACATTAATTAGGGCATTTCCTCTTTCAAATATCAGCAGAAGGTTCAATTTCATCAATTAAACAACAATAATACCATTTTCCAAGACCTCTTATACACATGGAGTTTAACATTTGAAAACCCTATTTTTAAAACTCTACAACAAACCCTAACTTTCCAAAATCACCAAACAACCCCATCTATCCAAAATACACAATATTTATGTCAAAACTTATAGAGAGAGTAGGTTATCCCTACCTCAAATGATGAGACCAAATGGAGAAGGTGATGAAAACTTAAATGCTCCAAACTCAAAGATTTTCGGATCCAAATGTAGCCCACACCAAGCTCTGCACTTTATCTGAAGGAACTATGGTAGAAGATCACTCAAACTAGATGATTTCTTAAAGAGAAGTTCTATTCTAGAGAGGTTCTAAAATGAGGGTTTTGAAAAGTTAGAGAGAGAGAGTGGGTCGAAAAAGTGACTTAAAATGACATAGTCAATACTCGATATCACGATAGGCGCTCGGCGAAGAATAGGACGCTTCGAGCATAAGACCTAAAAAACTTTACCCACACGCGCCAAAAATACCGGCTCGAGTGCTAAACAAGCGCAAAGCACCACCCGCTCGAGCACAAAGGGACCCGCCGAGCATAGAATACACTCTTCAGATTTTTACAGACTCGGACACCGCTCGGCGCAACAAACCCTTTCGAGTGTAAGGAACTCCGTAAGCCTTTTGCGAAAAACACTTGCAGATTTTTGCGGCGACCAAAATGCTTTGAAAGGATCAAACTCGCTCAAGCGTAACAAGACGCTCGGCGGATCGGCAAAATCAGGCAACAAAGTTTTGAGACTAAAACTCAACCAACTGTTTAAACCGCAGACATTTATAAACTCAAATTCAAAGAGTTAAATGATGGAAATAAAACACATGCAATAATAGACATCCACGAACAGGGCAGGAATACAAAAACAATGGAGTGAAAACTAGCACTCAAGAATTCACACATTTGCCAACCACTTTTGCCAAAAAAAAATTTGTCGCAAAAATGACATTCTTGACCAAATATTAATTAGTCATAATGATCATTATTTTAGCGACCAAATATTATTAGTCGCGAAGGTTATATTTTGACCAAAAAGAGTTAATTCGCGAAAGTGGTATCTTTTGGGCTACCAACTACAAATTTGGTCCGGAATGTGACATTTTTTTAGCGACTAAAAATTTAGTCGCTAAAAACTTATTTTCAAAGAATTAAAAAAAATTAGTCACCCATTAGCACTTTTAGCGACTAATATTTTAGTCGTCGTTGATTGAGATTTGACAACTAAAAAAAAATTGTCAGCGAAGGTTTGCCTTTCTGCGACTAATTTGATATTTTGATCGCCAAAAATTTGTGAGGAAAATTTAAAAACATAGGACGGAATTGAAATTTTTATCTTTAGCAATCTGTTAGCTCACGCATTTTCATTTTCTCCTCTCTCATCTGTTTTTCTCCTCTCCATCTGTTTCTGTTTCTCTCTATTATTCACACAAGCACAAACCCTAGACCACCATTCAAAACCACCACCACCAAAATGTCTCACGCCGTGGTGGCGTCGCCCTATTTCCCCACCGTGAGGTCGGCGGCGAACTGACCAAGGCAGAGGTCGGCGAACTGAGGTCGGCGGCAGGCTGACCAAACCAGGTAGCAGTGCGTGGAGCCGCCTACACTCTACCATTGCTAATCCTCTCGATTTCAGACCTCTTGCATCAGGTAAACACGCTCTCTCTCGCTCTCGTTCCCCAATTTCAAAGCCCTAACTATAATTTTCAACTTTTCAGATCTTTGCCTCTCAAGAGTTTCTTCACCTTGAATTTGCTAAACTTGTATTTTTTCCCTCTTGTAATTAATTTGATTGACATGGATTGAATAAAACCCCTTTTTCTTATACAATTGAAATATGAAAGCTCAAAAAATATATTTATAAATAAATATATATATCGGATTACACAACCCTAGCTCTTTGGCTTCAAGGGTTTTATCAAAATGCACAGAAGTTCTAATGGAGCAAATATGAAGGAGCTCAGTCTCAATCTCTCTCAATCGTCTCATCGAAGAAGGCTATTTACTTGGTACGTTGCTTCCTCCTCTCCTTCCTCTGAATAGTCTCATCGAAGTCTCAATCTTTCTAATTTTTTCTTCTAAAAACTGAAAAGAGTAGAACATTTGAGTGTTCAATTTGTTTTCTTTTTGCCCCTAGTTTTTTCTGAGCTAATTAAAACAGTTTTTATAGAACTTCATACCGTTGCTATCAGCCAGTCTCTTGGAGCACTTATGTTACAATACTTGCTTACATATGTTGAGGATGAAAAAGAATAACACTAAATAGTATAACAATACAGCAATGGTCATTCCATGCCCATGGGTCATTCTTAACTTCAGCATAGGGCAGGGCTTGCAGGCTTAAACTTCTTGGATAGAGTTTCGAATAAAGACTACAAACAGATTGTTTGGATATTCTAGAATTGAGATGAGCTTTATAATTTTCAATAATATATATTTAGGAATATCGTATTGACAGTTAACAAACAATCTTGGTTCTTTTTAAACTTTTGAAATGTATGGAGGTGGATTTTTGGTACATTGGACCAGGTGTGCTATAAAGGCATGCTTGTTTTTCAGCAGTGAATAATTGAAACTGGAAAATAAGTCTAAGGTTCAATTTGTGTAATGGTTTAGGATGTCAGAAACAAATAGGCAATGGTAAAAGAAACTTGAGGTTTTATTAAGGAGAATGGCATGGAAGACATATGTTTGGAATCGCTACCACATTCAAGGTCTTCATTGGAGTTTTTAATTTGTGGATTTGATCAAATTTCACAGTGGTATTAGTAAAACATGTCAGGTGGTGTTAGAGGAAGTAGTCTAGCATGTCGTTGTAGAGGACCGATTAAAAGTTCATGTGCTTCCTTGGCATGAGGCATGAGGCATGAGGACAGTGGTCTCTAAGGGACCTTATGTCTACAGGTGTGGCCTACAAAGCTCGAATAATTTTAGGAGACCTCTTAGGAACCCATGAATTCTCCTTTCAATGGGATGTATGACATCTACCTAAGGAGCTTTATGATTTTAGAAAAATATGAATAAATCTCTTGCTCTCTAGGAGATCCATTATGTGTTTGATATGCTAGCTTGCATGTTTTCGTCTTGGATTACATGTCATGGACACTTTGGCCAGGGTATATATTATTTGCCGGTTTACAAGAAGCTAATATGGCAGCTGATACTTCGGTAAATATTGGATACAATCTTGATAGGTGGAGGAGGTGTGGAGTGGATGGTTTCTTTCTAGCATAGACAGATTCATTCTCGAATGATGCAAGAGGAGTTTCTCTTCCCTATCTCTGATTAATAGATTATGATTTACCCCTTTTGCTTATTCTATTTAATTTGAAATAATTAATCTCAAGGACTTTGTGTAAAAAATATTTGTAGATGGGGAGGAAATGAAGACACTTTTTGTCTATTTTTCTAAGTTTTTATATATTTGTTCGATTTCAAATTTTCCTGATAGAAGCATATTTTTCAGAAAAAGATTTAGATACTCAATTTCACTTCTCAAAAGTTTGAATTTTTAACTATAAGTTTTCTTCCATCGTGAGAAATGTGAATACTTAATTCATTATAAAGAACAAAACTTCCAAGTAAAAGTTTAAGGATCATGTAAAATATATTACACCAACTTCCATGTAGATTGTTAATTTCAAATATGAGTTTATTCAAATTAAGCTGACCTTGCTTTTGTGTGCACACATAGATTTTAATGTAACTGCCATACTGGAAACTTATTTTCATGGGTTTCATGGCATTGGATTGGGGGAAAAGACGCCAGTGGCTAAGACATGGTGTCTACTCATTACTGGTTAACAATTATGACGGATAGGGCTTTTTAATGGACACCGCTGCTTTGCTGAAAGGGCACATGTTATCCACTTATCTCCGCTAATTTTAGGCATGGAACCTTCGTGCACAAAGTTGTTTGGTAGAGTTTTAAAGTTTTAATTTATCCCTTAGTTCGAGCAGAGTTTTATTATAGTTTTAGAAAATTAATTGCACACTTACTTTCAAACACCCACTTTTCAACATTATATGTCATATCACTAATTCAAACTCTTTAAAAACTCACAACCAAATAAATTTCTATACCAAATCATAATCTAAAAACTCATAAACTCAAAATACAACTTCTATTTCAAATCATAATTCTAAA